>JAVCKT010021378.1:0-12791 GCA_032273925.1 Rhynchotus rufescens
CAACCAGGGAAACACCTTCCTGCAGGTGACAGCACAGCAGCACTTGAGGTCCCCAGGGCTCTGCTGGAGCACGAGCCACCTGCGAGGGTGCTGCAAGCTATAGGTGAAGGTAAACAACCCAAGTTTGACACAGCAGGAACTCTCTCTTGCGGGACATATGTGGAAAGCTTAGCATGTTGAAGACCTGGTATCAGTTGGGTTTCTGCTTTCTCCTGGAGGGTAGAAGTTAAATAAATTGTAACCCAGCAGTGTCAGCTGGGATCTGCAGGCAGCTGATGGGCGATGACTCCTGAGGAGTCCACAAGAAGTAGCAAAAAAAGCAAGTCTACTGCCAGCCTCTCAAAGCCTGCAGTGTGAGCCCTGGGCTGCCCTGGGTATTGCTCTGGTTCCGCAAGCTGGGAAGGGCTGGAGCTCGGCACAAGGGGGCTGCTTGGAGCACAACAGCTTTTCTGGTCCAGCTCGGGTTGGAAAACCCTTTGACATGTGTGCTTTACGCTGCCGGACACATCTGAAATGAGTAAGGAGCCCCAAGCCCATGTTGCTTGCCCTGTGCATCACAGCCAGAGACGAGGAGCCCACCTTGCTGGGCAGACAGCCCTGTGGAGCTTTCGGATGCCTGGGAGAGGTTTGGTAGCGGGAAAAGCAGCTTTTCTAGTAGGAAGTGCAGGCCTGGAAAAGAGGAGAAATGTCCTGGAGTGATGAAAAGCAGATGTGCAGTTGGAGAGGTAGCACTGACAAGGTTATTAGGTGCAAAGTTACTACAGGAATGGGCTCGAGTGCTGTGGAGCTCTGCGCTTCTGCTCTCCCAGCCTGTTCGGAGGTGCCACCGCGTATTACATGAACACCTTCATCAAATTTAAGCAATTCTTTTTTCAGAAGTGTCTCATAAGAAAGGAAGACAAATCTTATGCAATATTTTTGTGTAGCTGATGTAGTTTAACAAAGGATTTGTAACTTAATCTAGTGGTAAACAACCCTTTTTTGTAGCCACGTAGAAGTGGACAACTGGTCACTTTTAAAACTTTGAAGAGAAGATCAGTATCCCAAACCCTGTAATGGCTCCTCAGTTCATTTAAACAGCAATATAATAATCTTATAATTTTGCAGAATGTACGGCAAAAGATTAAAAAAGTTAGGAGCAGTTTTCTTTTGCAAACGCAGTTGTGTTGAATGTTATGTTGTGGAAGACTATGTGAGTTTCAGTTTTTTGAACGAAAATATATTGTATGTTTCCTATTTTTCTTATTTTTTTGCAAAAATGAGATGGTTCAATAAGGTCATATCAGCCCATATAAATTGAATTATTTTGTGTTTTTGGAATTTTTACTTTTGTTACAACTTGGCACAGAAATAAGTCCTCTCCCCGCATGAGTATAGACCACGATGGGGGAGCAAACTCTGTGCATGCATGATGCAACCAAAAGAGCAGTTACACAATATGGTAGGGCCTCTAGAGCATCCTGTGGGACTTCTCAATTCCTTCTTCCTTGTCATTCATCCCAGATTGCTGGGACATGACTGAGGGAGGCCAAATCCAAGAGAGCTCAGTACAAAAGAAGCTGTCAGCAAGTAATTGGAAGTGATTTTGTAGTGATGGCTTCAATTCTGTCTGCTCTACAGAAGAGTCAGGATTTGATTATACATTTGCAAAGCTTTCCCAAAAGTCTTGAGGTTACTGAGCACATATAGAAAGCATCACACTTTGCAGACCACTAAGGTTAACTTTTATTTATAGATCTTGGAAAAATGAAAATGTTGCTCAAAACTGCTGTTCCATTTTGTAATCAAGGTAAATGGATGATCAACTGGCTGTAGGTCAGTCAATGTTACAGTGATTCCCAGCAAAAGGATAGAAAATGGGTCTTTGTCAGACTTGGTCATAGTGGGAATTCTACATAGCATTTAACCTCCTCCTGTGTATCATTTAGATTTAAAAACTGACACTATCTAATATTAATATTGCTAGTATGAAGTGAATTTAGAACTGTGTCATATGGGTGTTTCTGAAAGAGAATGCCTAATGGAAAAGGGCATTTCTGAAAAGCTTTGTAGTGATGAGTTCCAGGCCCAGTGCAGATGAATATTTTTATTTCCTAACATTAAATAGGAATGGGCTGATAAAGTTTGCAAAAAAATCACACACTAGCAGAATGGTAAATCATGATAAGCACTTACCTATGCAATGTGATCCAGGCTGCTTTATAAACTGAAAGCATATTGCAGACAAAAATATAACCCCACTGCAGTCAATCACATCTCTCACTGACCTTGACAGAGACAGGGTTTTAACAGGACTTGTTTCAACAGAGTCAGACAGAAGTAACTCTCTGTAAACATCTTATGCATGCTGCACTAGGACACTGCATTAGGAAAACACTGAAAATACGCAGGGGTCATGGCAGATTAGACAGCTGAAGATGAGCACTCATGGCAACACTGCCACTGCAAGGTGGGATGGCAAGCAGGAAAATTCAGCCTCACTGCAAACATAATTCTTTGCCTGAGCAGTTCAGATAACATCCGCTGGGTTAACAAATAACTCAGTGATCCTGGGCCAGATGTTTAGCTTTTGCTGTCGTTCGTTCTGTAGTTCCTAATTGATATTGCTGTGGGACGGCCTCATTGTTTCTTCTGTCCCCAAAGTCGAGAGATTATTGATACATTGGCAAAGGCTCAGAAAAGAGGCAGAGCAGTAATCCAAAATGTGGGAGCTGCACCTCACAGCGATTAGGGAGCCCTGGCTTTTTGAAAGAGCAAGAGTAACGTGATCAAAGTCTGTAGCTACATAGCTGGGAAGAAGATAACATCTGATGCATTACATTTCTTTTATCTGTTAGACAGAGGTAAAACAAAATCCAATGTCTAGAATCTAGGCAAATACAGCAGCGGATGAAATGAATTGTAGGATTTTCTAAATCTAGTTTGGGGTTTTGCCACAGATTGTTATTGCCCTCAGGTTGGAGGCCCTCAGGCCAGGCACAGCAAGGGATCCTGCGAAGGAAATTACTGCTGTATTTTTCACTCGGGATTGTTTTCTTTTGTGAGCTACAGCATTTGAAACAGCTGGGGCCTGAAGGGGCCGTGGCCACAAGAACCTCTAGTGGCCTCGGCCTTGACCTCGGCCTAGCCTTGGGTTGCCGGGGAGGCGCAGGCCCAGCGAGTGCACAGAGATGGCCCTGGCCCCTGCTCCCTGGCGAGGGGGCCCTCGACCGCTTGTCCCATTTCCTCCGGCCCTGCGAAGGGAGGATGAGGCCTCCAGGCCTTCTTTTGCGAAGAACCTATTATGTTCATTTCTCCAAAAGCCACGTTACGAACCAAAATTCAACTCACATGTTTCGTCATTTAAATAGTCTTAGAAAGGGTGAAGAAAAAAACCCAGAAATGTTCAGTTTTAACATTTTCAAAATGGTACAGACTTGTTTTTGCTGTATGGTAGTGCTTAATTTTAAAATTGATCTAAGTTCAGGGTTGATAAATGGTAAAAATATACGAAAAGGTAACAATATATCTGATTGATTATATTTTTTGCCTAATTGATTTTCAGTTTGGCTATCAAACAGAAAAATCAATTATTCTCATGGCTCTTCTCACTGTAAATAAACGTCTCTCTTCCAACACACCATTTCTCACAGTTCTCTCTCCTTTATAGAGACTGTTATTTTTGCCAAATATAGTAACTTGTTTTTTCCCAGATGATATCTTCTCTTTATCCTTTCATTCACATAAATTTCCTGTTTCTTTCACTGCTAATAGTGATTGGAACTAGTTAGCTTAATCTGTAAGTTTCATTAACATGATGTTTATTGCCTCTTTCAGATAATGAAGCCATTAAATACAATTGGATCTAACAAGGATCCATTGCGTATGTGACTAAATATTGCTCCAACATGGTTAAAGATTGGATTTTGATCATTATTATTGTCTTTCAAAAGCTTTTCAGTGTACATGGCAATGACTCCATCCAAGCCACTTGGACTGTTTCGGACAACATATTGCAAAATGTAATATCACATTCTTTAATGAAACCAGAATGCTATTGCCCTTCCCTTGTAATCCCTTTTAACTGAAAAATAAAGTACACTTGGCAGAACTTACTCTGCATAAGCTCCTATTGTTTATTGTCTATTGGTTTTATTAGCCTCCTTATTTTACTGGCTATCTGCATACATTTCCCCCACTATTTTATATATGCTTATTTTATTTGAAGAGTGGGTAATACTGCCAATTTCCCGCTGTGAAGATCTTCATACTTTTTTTTCAAAGCTGTTAAAATGTTGGCTGCACTCAACAGCTCTTTACCTCAGTGCCACCATTAATATGAAAAATTAGTTTAGAGACATTTTTGAGCCAAAGATTATTTCAGCGGTACACGTGAAGTAAATATTTATTCAAATGACAGCCTGAAGCTAAAAACAAGGAGAGACTCCATAAGGCTGTTGGCAGTAGAGAAAGACCAAGAGACTATAGAAAGCACTGTTTTACTTCTCAGTGGAAACGGAAAAATTATAACAGATGACACCATGACTGAAATTTGTAATGGCTTTTCTGCTTCACCATGAATGTCAAATTTGATCACACAGTTAGCTCCATTAGCTATATAAAGAGGTAAAAATCCAGACATGGAATAGGAATCGGTTAGAGATGTTTTCCGACCAGCTGAATCCATGGAAGTTACTGAAACAATTATAAACTCTTTAGAAACAAGCTGAAGCAATATCTTTGTACCCATGGGATGAGAGAAGTTCTAGAAGATTAGAAAGATTAAAAAAAGACAAACACTGTCTAAGCTTAAGCTTAAAATAAAGGTTGAGGGAGGAGTATGAGAAAAGAGAATAGAGCTGGTGGAGTTACAGATCATTCTGCCAAACTTTAATTCCCAGGAACATGGGAATAAACAACCTTTGCAATGAATACGTGGAAGAAAAAAACAGGAAAAAACAGGATGAGTCACATCTAACATGGGTTTATCAGGGAATGATCTTGTCAAATTTAATTTCTTCTATTGCAGGACAGCAGGTCTTGTGGATAAAGAAATTGGCATCCTGTATCTTGACTCTTCTAAGGCTCGTAACACTTTTGCATGCAGCGTTTTTTCACCCTGCTGAGGAAACGGGGTTTGGGTGAAGCTGCTGCAAGGTGAATGCAGAGATAGGTGGCAAGGAACGCTTGAAGGAGTGGTTACTTGTAGCTCACTGATCTCCTGAAAGAGTGCCTCATTAACCGTTCCACAAGAGCCTGCCTTGCGTTCGGTATTAGTCAATACTTTTATTAATGATTTCAGCAGTGAAATAGGTTATATGCTTATTAAATCATTAAATTACATTAACCTAAGAGGGAGCTGCAAGGACTCTGGAAACTTAAGCAGTTAAGTATATAAGCATGATGTTATGCCCAGGTTAGTATAACCTACTTGTCATCAAGACTAATTAAGCACATTAGCACCTTGCTAATATGACTGTACTGCTTTTAGTAGCTGTGATATCCCTAAATGGCACTGCATTATGCCCTAGGTATATGCTCTAAGAAATAAATTCCATGCTTTTTTCAATTTATCTCCTATGATCTGATCAGGATACCATATCACCAGCAGACCAATTAGGCACTTTTGAACATTTTATTCTAAATCCAACTGGAAACACAGTAAAGCTTAGCTGTGTCATGTTATGCAATGGATGATGGCTTGCTTTGGGCAAGAATATCTTCTTGTGCAGCATCAAAATCTCTTTCTGCAGTTCCAAAGCTTCCCTGGCACGTTCCTCTGAGTATTGATCAGACCCAGTTATTAGAAAGGTCTGCACTGTCCCTAATACCTGCATTAGAAGAGTGGTAATATTCTTACTTTTCCTGAAAGCATATTCGATTGCAGTAGTATGATTCTAGCAGATCAATGCCAGAGGAGATTATATCACCTACTTTTGCCTCGCTGTTGTATAGTTCTAAAATTAGAAACAAGCAGGAACACTCTGCAGCATCCTAATTGGCTTGTCACTAGGGTAAAGTAACCAGCCAGCTCCTGACTAACTGGAATTTAAAATGTGGAAATCAGGAGGTCCTTTTCTTGCTACATCCCAATTGATCAACCTCTGAAGAAGAAATACTCTGAAATAGATGTAATATGCAAATATAAACCAGATTTGAATGTTAGACTAATCAAAACATGTTTTTGTCTCACAGTGTAGGCTAAAATATTCAGTCATTTTTCTCTGCATTTAAGACAACTAACTGAAAATATCATAAGCCACATCCCAATTGCAGTAAAGTTACTTCGCTAAGGGCTGAGTGGGTACTTTAGTTTGCAGGAATTGCAGGAATTTTTGCAAGCTTCTTTAATGCTTTGTTTAGCATCATATAGTCTTTATTCAAATGGTCAGAAAGTTGTGGCCATCGACATGGTGCTTGGGGATGTGAAAAGAAAAGCTAAAACGTGTCTTGTTGACAGAAGTGTTTACATCCTTATCTTAAATTAGGCCAGTCAGAGAAATGTAAGTCCTCCATGTCAAATCCAGTCTAGGAGAAATATCTTAACTAAACTTTTCTTATATGAAAGACATTTCTAGGCACTAGCCTTAACGGTACATCTATCTTTGAAGATGTACAATATATAGCCTGCAGCATGATATTTCACAACACCTTTAGTACTAAGTCTACCAACCCTCTGGCAAACAGCTGCCTTAGGAACACTGGCAATATTCCCATCATTTCAGAGGAGTCTTTGCTGGTGCTAAGCAGCACAAGGGAGCCAAATACCTGAGCACAGCTTTGTCCAGGTTGATTAGCAGCACAGACAAGGCACCTATCAGCAATGCTGTAGGGCTGAGGCAGGGATTGGGCTGATGGGTTCAGAGATACTCAAGCTAGTGGATCACTGCCTGGTGTCAGGAATCCTTGGTGTACCCCTGGTCTTAGCAGGTCTATCATTTCTTGGTGGGCAGGGATGCGAGAGGTTAGATCCCAAGCTCTTGAGTGGCCCCTAAAATGTTTTTTTTAGCCAGCGTGACTCAGTAGTTCTCTAGCTTCTGTATCCAGGTTGCAAGAAGGAAGCTGAAGGTGATCTTAGCTGACTTGTTTGTCAAAGAGCAAGAAGATCTTTTCTTCCTCACCATGGATCTCAATGACTATTCATGGTCCCACTTTCCCCATATTTATTCCATCATCCCACTGTGTACTTCCATCTGTTTTCCTCTGCAACAGTCACTGTTCATCCCTCTTTTTTACAACACTCTTGAACTGAACCTCTTCTGGGTCCTGAAGTCCAATCACCTTTTGTCCCAGGTAACCATCTTATACAAACTCTTTCCACTTCCTTCTCTTTCCTTTAAAAGCAGGTGGGACCTTCCCATCCTTTCAGTGCTCCACATGCAATGCCAATATTTCTCACATTCTCTCCCTTTTGCTGCAGTCCTTGCTCCCCACCTGGCAGCCTCTCTCCAGTCAGGCCGCTCTTGACCAGTCCCAGTGGACCTCTTCCTTTTGCAGCACACTTACTCCATTAGGAGCAGACTTTGGGATTTGTGACTTTTCCCCCGTGATTGCACTCACTCTGCCCGCTCTTTGGGGTAAAACTTCCAGCATGGTTTGGCCATGCATCCCTCTATGCTGCTGGTATTTCACAGTTCCCCATAGGCCTCCTTCTATTACCAGCAACAAAAGTAAGATGGAATTCAGCACAAGAGCAATAAATGTTCCAATATACTTGCTCTCTCACTTTTAAAGTAGACTTATTCTGGGCTGTTTCCGACTGACACAGAGATGACAACATCCAGTCACCTGTCCCGGGCATCAGGAACCCTCCCTGTATCTTTGCTGTGTCTGCAGAAATTGAAAGAAATGCCATTTCCCACTCCCTGAGAAGGAGCCTTTCACTAGGGCAGCCCAGCCCCTGGTGGGGAGCAAGCCCAAACGTGCAGAAACTGTAATAAAAGAGCCATAATGTAGAAGTTAATGCTTCCTGATGGACAGCAAGAGTTCACCAGCAGAGAGGCTCTGGGTTGCCATGGCAACAGGCCTGGTGTGCCAGGGCCTCTGCCTCACACACCCTTGTTGCTCCTGTCCCTCTACCGCTCCTGTCGCTCCTACCGCTCCTGTCGCTCCTACCGCTCCTGTCGCTCCTATCGCTCGGTGGAGTTCGGGGCTTTAGAGGGAAACACAGCTGACTCTGTGAACAGCCCGCTGATATCTGCAGCCAGGCAAGGGGACGGTGAACGGTGCGCACCGTCATGTTTTTAGATGACCACTTAGGCTGCAGTTGAGTTCAAAACATGCTCAGGCAACTCAGCCATTAATGAAATGGCACAGCAGTTCCTGTCTATCCTGCCCATCCCGAGCCTTGCTCAGCACGGGAGCTGCGAGGAGAGCTGAGACCTGCTGCTTTTGCAGCTTGGGCTTCTTCTGCCTGGAAGAGCCTGATGACTGTTGAGCACCATCACTGAACCTATGAGGAAAGTTCCCGTGAATGGGGCAGTTGTGGCCACCAAAGAGCAGCTGCAGGGTGAGGAGATGGCAGGTGGACCTGACTGTGAAATGGCAAGAGACCCTAAGGTAGGGCTGATTTCTTCAGTGCCACCCTGAGAAGCCAAAGCTAGATCATTTATTGTCAGACACTATATTGCTTTCTTTTCCATTAGCACATCAGTTCCTGCTATCCCATTCCCTTCCCAGAGGGCTCTTGCTTTCCTGCATGGGCCCTCTGGTTCTCTTGCCAGCCCTTCTCCAACCAGCCATTCATGCCCTCTCCCTGTTATCTTGCTTTCACTCAACAGGAATTTTGAAGAATATCAGGATCTGCACCCCTTTCCAAACTGCCCACTGCTTCGCACTCTTCCTAAACATTCCTTATGGCCCAACAACTGCCTTCATGTGCCCTACAGTTTGCCCAACACAACACACACCCTTCCCCTAAGTGCTCCACATGGACAACATGCTAACACAGCTCTCGGCCATTGCAAATAATTGACCTGTTCCAAAGAGAAATGGTGAAACTAGTTCATTAGAAATATTAACTATGTAGCAACTTTCATTTTGTATTTTATTTTGTGGCATGGTTTATACATATACAAAATGAACAAACTATGGCTAGATAAAATGATGGAATAGTATGGTCCCAAGAGAATGTGGGTCAGAGAGTACACTTTTAAAAATCATGTAATTTGCTTTAATCTTGCTGATTTTATACCCACACATGCACACAAAAAAAAAGACTTTAATTATTGTAGATGCAAAATAAGGAACTCAATAGGATGTACCAAAAAAAAACAGGATGTACCAAATATACCGTGCATCTTGATTTACAAACTCTTTGCTCTATGACGCATGTTTACATATTCACCTGTCAATAGGATCCTGCTTTATTAGGGGCATAAGGCAATGTAAGGAAAGATCGGGATGATGAGAATTTCCCAGCTCATCTGTTGGAAAAGCTGGAGCTTGAATGTACTTGAAAAGACTGGTTTAAGTAGTTTAAGCCTCAGCATTTTTAGATGAAATTGGATGATATTCACAAGGACAGGACCCAGTTCATTCTGTGGGTCAGAAAATAATGCATTAGGACAGGCTCATTGGAAAGAAGGATGATCTGAGGATTAAGATGATCAGTGCTGCCCAGAAGGGCTGAAGACTCTCTCTGCTTCTGCCACAAATTTGGGGGGATGCCATGTCAGATACTTAAAATGTTTTACAGATGAGGAGCAACTCAGTGTTGCTCCCACTGAGTGAGACCTGATCTGCAGAGCTGCTGCAGCCAAAATTCTTGGGAAGTCTGCTTTGAAAAATGAGGTGACGGTGTTTTACCTTAACTTCTCTGTCCAGATTACTCTTTGTAGAATTAATACGCCACCCTTCTAACTGTACAGAGACATGGTATTTTCTAAGACTGTTAAACACTCATGTAATTGTGGTAAAAATCACAAAACAGTCTATAAGAACATTCCTAAGACTTTCTTCAGTGCTGCACATTGAGTAACCAGAGGAAAAGAAATGGGAAGATAGCTTCTCTTTGTAGCAACTGCTGTCTTGTGAAAGAAATGAGCAAGGAAACCTGTGGAAAAGAAAGGCTAATGATTATGTAATTGAAGTATATATCATAACAAAATAATACAGAAGAGATGATTTAAAATTGCACAGATAATCTTAATCCAGGCTTTTTCCAGCTTTTGATTTTGAATATTAGGCAAGTTCTTCTGCATTTCTGCATATGCTACCAATTGTAATTTATATATTAAAAAAATATGGTATTTCTTCATGTGATATAATATTAGTACCACCAGTTTGATTATATTGGAAGAAACTTTCAAATCCAACAGTGGGTTTCGCAGTTTGAACTCACAGAGTAATTAACCAAAGATTTACTTCTGAAATTTATTATTCCTGTAGAGACCAACACTAGAAGGAGATGGAACATACTATCAGTGCATTTAATAGAAATTTGTGATACCAAAGAAGAGTGAGACTAGAGGATTTGAAGTTCTGAGTGTGGAGTGATTTGGAGTTAGTAAAGTCTCTGAAAAGATCCATACATCTAGTGCTACTTTCTTTTAGATGTTTATCTTTGAAGGACTAATGGATATCACTTAGGATCTGTAAAAAATCTGTGTCCTTTTGAAGAAGGAGATGGAAGACAGAGAGGAGGACATCCTTGGACACCCCAAGTGGCCACATGCCTCTGTGGCCACCTGGACACATCTAATCACCTCTCCCTTCCTGCACTCTTTTACTCAGCCTATCAACACAATCCTGATATCTTCCTCTGTTTCAGGCCTATCTCTGTCTTACGGGACATGGGAGCCAAACTGGCTCCCATGTTTCCTTCCCTAACCCAATCTGGCTCTGTCCCCCTGAGCTTCTCCTCTAGTCTCAGCCTGCAGAAAATGAGAACAAGCATCAAAGGGAATGACCATCATTCCTTCTGCAGCTGGGGCAAGTTGAATTGCCCTCTGAACATGACATATGAGCAGCCTGGTCACACAGCAGAAGGACAAAGATGAGGTGAATCTTAAGAGACTCCTAGCTGTAGTTTGCATGCTTGGATCTACTTTGCCATTTATGTTTGCTATTTGGGGCCCACACAACTCATGCTGCCACTTTCAGAGCTATATGATGTGCTGTATGCCAGGTACACCAGCGTATCATACGCACCAGGCACAGTTCTGTACCGTATGTAGCAATAATGTTGGAACTGATGATGCTCTCCACAGGTTCCTATCCTTCAGCTTTCAAAACCCTGCCTCTCTCCATGACTGGAGCATAGGGGCATGGAAATGTTTGGACAGACCTTACCTTTCCTAGCCCCACAATCCTTACGTTCTGGAAAACCAGAGATGGGCTGAGATATTTTTGTTACATTGAGTTTGCCTAATGACAGTCGTATAACAAACACGTTCTCCTGGTCTTGTGAATGGTGGCACAACAAAAGTCTAAGCCTCCAACCTACTCACAAGAAGCAATGGGGGACAAGGAGCACAAGGAGCAAATCCTTTCTCCTTTCTAGCTGTGTGGCAAGCAGAATAACGTCATTGAGACTTCTGAAAAAGGATCCCCAGGTTAGGAGAACAGCTCTGTCTGCTGTGAGGACAGTTTTGAGGCTTAAAAAGCTAGCACACTTTTTTTTTCTTTCTTTCTTTCTTTTTTTTTTTTTTTAAGGCAGACTTTTGCTTGTTCTAAGCCTCCAAGAAATCAAACTTCGTCTCAAGCTGGTAATTTTTTTTATCAAATGACAGAAATCAGTTTCCACAAAGGCTTCTTCTCCCAGGCTTTGATGATCAAGCAGTAATACTTAATTTAGTGTGGCCCTCTGCTGGCATCAACCAGAACGTTTCCCACTGACAGGAAGAAATCTGGACTGGAAAAGCACAGCGTTATCTTCTTTGCTCTCAAAAAACTTCCTTACTCATTCCTTAGTTCTCTGGCTTTAAACAATCTCAGGAGAGAACAATCTTCACAGAGCTATATATATGTGCCATCAATTATTGTTATTAACTCAGGCTCAATGCATAGGTTGGAGACCGGGAATCCAAGTGTCAGTGACATATGAATGATTATTACCAGATGTTAATTGCTCATTAATATATGCTAATTACTGCTGCATGCCAAAATGTTCGATGTGAAGGGGGCCAGCCCCAAGTCATTTGACTGCAGTTGAGCTGCTTTTCTCCGCTGGTGTCACCTCCCGTTTCTTCACTAATGCACTTGAACATAAGCGTGCTCAGCACTGCTTTGGGGCTAGTCTTTGTAACCTATCTCCTTCTCACAACCATGGTGTCTTCCAGAAAACCACCACTGCCATCTCTTTATATAAAAATGAGAAGGAACCCCTAATGTTTACCTGTATTTCCAAGCCCCAAGACAACTCTTTTTATCGGATCTCAGGTTTGATTCAGGTGTCTCCTGGATCACCCTGTACCCGTGCTGGAGGCTGCTGGCCAACTTGCCACGGCAAATTTAGAAGTTATTGCTCCATAGTTGAGTCTGCACTTATGTTTTGAAAAGGAAGACAGGTTTTGTAAAGGATAAGATGGGTTTTAAAAACAGGCTTAAAACTTTTAACATCTTTCACCTTAGCATGTCCATGAGGACAAGGAGCAGTGCTGGGGGGCAACCCAGCTGGGGCAACCCGCCGTGATGCCCTCAGCACCATGAGGGCCAGGGACCGGCCGTGAACCTGATGGGGAGAAACCGTGTCCTTAGTGGGGCAGGGGCTGCAGCGGGGCCGCTCTGGGGTGTCGCGAGGGGCCTGTGGGGCGCGGGCTGCGCGGGGACGGCGGGCGGGAGCCCTGAGGTGGCGCTGGGGGGAGCGGGGC
>JAVCKT010021379.1:0-27232 GCA_032273925.1 Rhynchotus rufescens
GGCCCGCCTCGGCCCCGCTGCGGCCCAGGGAGCCGCCTCGGCCCCGCTGCGGCCCAGGGAGCCGCCTCGGCCCCGCTGCGGCCCAGGGACCTGCCCGCCGCCTTCCCTGGTGCTGGGAGCACCGGAGGAGAGCACAGAGATGGCATTCCCGGGATGGCATTCCCAGCCTGGCCCCCGTGCGGGTGGTTCCTTCCTTCACAGCTACAGCCACCCCTGGGACCAGCCTGGCACCCTGCAGCTGTTGGGGCCGGCTGCGAGAAGAGCAGAATTAGGTGTAACTCAAGCCTCTTGCTCCCCTAATTAACTAGGCAGGCAGAGCTTTAAGTAAACGCTTGTCCACAAGAAGCCTTTATGCCGGGGGGTATGAAAAGGGCCCTGTTAGTGCAGGCGCAGCTCAGCGGCCGCGCCTGCGAAGAAGGCGCTCGTTCAGCCAGGCGCTCCCTGTTTATTTGCACACCGCAGGCCAGGGCGCTGCGCCGCGCCACTGACTCCCTTCATGGGGAGCGAGCAATCAAAGCCTGCTCAAACGTAGTCCGTTGAAGGCTTTCTTTTATACATGCGCATGCAGGCACAGGGAAAACACAAGCTCTGATGTCCTTCTGTGGTGCAGTTTTTCATCCAGGTCTTGAGGCATCGTGCTGTTCTGCCTCCTCTCCGCAGCAAGCGACCAAGCTATGGCTATGGCGATGACTATGGAGTCATCTCTCTGTCTTTTCCACTCTCTTTGCCCTCTTTTTTTCTGCCCATCAGTATTATGTGTCAGAGCTGGGTTGCATCTCAAATACCTTGAGAGTTGCCACCTTTGTTCTTCGGATCTATCCTTTTTTATTTTTCTTAAAACCTTCTCAAACTGTGTCCTGAGAACTAGGGCATGCCGTGGTGAATCCTTTGAAGAGATGAGCAACTTCATATTGAATAAAAGTGCTCCAGGATTGTCTTAAGCTGGATCAATAGCCTCATTTTGCAAATAGTGGAAGAGGGACACAACACGTAAGGATATTAGTTAGTTTTGCACCTAACAACCAGGGTTTTCTTTCTCTTACTAGGGTGACATGGGCTCTGTTGGACCTATAGGATATCCAGGACCAAAAGGCTTAAAGGTGAGAGAATAACTGAGCCTTGCGAGTTCGTGGCCGTCCGCAACGAGACTGAAGATCTCACTCTGGACTTGCTCTTGTTTCAGGGACTGATGGGAAACCCTGGAGAACATGGACTGAAAGGTGATAAGGTGATTTGAATACTCCCTTATTGCACTGTGTTTTAATTTTGCATGGGAAATCTCCTTTCTAGCTTCTCTTTCTTATTAAGCATCATGTTTATTGGTTCCACTCTGACTGTTTCTCATCCTTCCACCCTCCCTCCTTTATGGACGCTCCGGTTTGTTTGTATTTTGGCTTGTTTGTTTGTTTTGGTGTCTTTCTCCACCCCCTTTTCCAGCAAACTCTAGCATAGATCTGTTATACTTGGTTCTTCTTTAGAATTTCTCTCTCTCACCTATGGTGACAGTGTGCTGTAGAATTAACTGGTGCTTCTCTGTTCCTTTAATTTTTTATATGGTTTATATGGTGGGATGGGGAGGAGGATGAAGATTTAACAATGCTAACAGTCAGCTGCTTCAATGCTTTTGAGGGAAATGCATGATATGACAAAGAAACACAGCTCACCGGATCAGAAGAAACAGCAGTGTCCATGGGAAAGCTGTTCTATGTTAGGTGCCTTTGCTGCTGATTGCAGGGCTCACCTCAATTCATCTTCCTGCCAAGAGGAAATTGCCTTATGCTGAATTGATATAAATCACTTTAAAAAAAAAAAAAAAAAAAAAAAAAAAAAAAAAAAGAATTGATTGCAATGATTTAGTGCTGCTGGCACAAAACCACCCAGTTTGAGCTAAATCAGTATGAATCTGCACATATAAATGTCTCACTGTCATAAACATCTTCCTGCAGATAGTTGGTGGTAGCATTTATTTAGCCTGGAAGAGCAGAGGGTGCAGTGATTTATTGTTGGTTCTAGTTTCTCAGGAGGGCAACGCAAAGTGATCATTAATTGTATCCTCCTCCCCGTGTTGCTGCATTTTCTCATTAGATGTTTGCTTTTAAGGAACAATTTAGTTGCACATGCAGAAAGTAGTGTCCAGGCTGTTGTTTTTGGTCTCCATATGTTATTAGCAACTCTGCCAGTGCTCGGGCCTGCAGTTTCCATTTCTCCCCTCTCCTACATTTTCACTTTTGCTGAGAAGGACAGAGTATGCCTAGGTAAGAGAGCAATGACTTAACTGATGACTTCTCCGTCCTCCATAAAAATCCCATGCTCACTCTTGCAGATCCCCTCCAGGGGTGCAGGAATGCTTTCTCTCCCTGTCTAGCTACTTCTCCCACCGCATTCTCCTTGGACAGGACAGACTCCCTCACTTGCTTTCTTTACAGCCCTTTCCTCATCCGAGGCTGACAAACCATTCCTCTTGCTCAAGCCTCCTCTGTCCCTAATGCATCAGCTTTCCATCTGTGTATCCTGAGGTGCTATCAAACACTTAGATGAAAACCCTGATCATATCAGAGCCAGAGACAGAGCTTTCAAACAGCTTGTGTATATCCTTCCCAGCGACCCAGCAGCCAAAGGGCTGGGAAATAGAGGAAGGAGGTAAATCAGACTTGCTTAGACACAGCTGGTCACAGCTGTCATTGCTCAGGTGAGCGCATGCAGCTGACATTGCAGTGAGGATGGGTTTAATATCTGAGTGCACTGTGCTTGTTTTCAGGAGTATAGCTAAGGTTTATCAGCTCTCTCCATGTTAGGCAGAGGATTTGGCCCAGTGTAACTGTACCTTTTTTTCAATTACTTGGTTTTTGGTCTAACAGTAGAGCTAATTGGCCCAGTTTATAATATGTCCCTTCTCCTACTGACTGGAGAAAAAAAAAGAAAAAAAAAGAAAAAGTATTGCATTCATTTACTGTCATGTTTCTTGCTGAATTGCAGCTTTCAGTATCTTGAGTTTTTCTTACTCTGGGCATCATTAGCAAAACCACTCATCCCCTCTTATGGCTTGTTTACATTTGTTTTACTTCTTATGCTATGGTACCGCTGAGAAATTTAAATGATATCTGCTCTTGCTCTGGATTTGCTTAGTTTGTAGCAAGGGAACAATTCTGCCTTCCAAGAGCATGCGGTCTAAACGCACATAGTGTAGGAGGAAGGGAGGATTTCTAAGTCCCTTAAGGTTATGTGAGGGCTACCGAGTCATGGATGTAACCTTGGAGAATGGTGGTGGATTTGGGAAATGCACCCTGGTCTCTCTGACTTCTGAATCATCTTTCTTCTTGCCGTCTGCCTCATTTCAATGGAAATGTTTTCCATCTCAGCCTTCATTAAGAAGCTGCATCATAAATCTCTCTTTGCCCCCCTTGTTTTCGTCACATTCTCTTTTGATCTTAGAAATATCTGACCTAAGGAAGTACCTAAGGAAAAGGCAGCAGGATCTCTGTGTCCATTGAGTGCCCTACGGGGCCTGGGTCATGGGAAGGACCTTGTCTAGAGCAGAAGAACTGACTGGGTAGGAGGCTCCATCCTGTGATCTTTTACCAGTTACTTTTCATTGCTGCTGCTACTGTTGTTTTTAGGCAATAATATTTGATATAAAGTCTTTTTTTTTTTCCTGATTACTTCCTATTCTTTTCCTGTCCACTAGATTTTGACTTCACTATAGCCTTCTATCATCATCTTCAGTCAAATCTACCTTACTGCTATGTCCAGAAACAGAAGCCAAACCTTGTATTTATTCTCTGGGCCTGTTGGTGTGAAAGTTTTGCCTTCTACCATTCCTGGGGCATGGCCAGACTGCAGCTGTGTGTGCTCTGCCTCTGCAGAGATCTGTATTGCTGCCTCAGCACCTCCCAAGTATCACAGTGCTCCTCTCCGCTGGTGGTGAGGCTGCAGTTCCCTGGCAGAGCTGAGCAGACTGGTCACTTGGAGCATAAGCTGCACGGCTTGCATCACGTTTGGCCTCTCCGCTCAGGTTCCTGTTCACAGTGGCCTTCTGAGGATGTTTTGAGGAAGCTTTAATTGCAAGCGTGCAATGTCATGCTAAACGTGTCTCTTTGGGTTGCAGTCCAAGTGCGTGGCCTTGTACATGTTTGTGTACATCTTTGTCTCCATGTAACTGAGGGAAACTTCCTTCATCCAAAAGCTGTTGGATCAGCTGTAGCTAAAACATAAGCAGGGTGAAGGGGAGGTTAGATGATGCATATGGTTCACAGGCATGGAACTGAGGCTTGCCACCTAGATCCATCTGGAAAAGGGTCCTCTGGAAAATGCGTTTTCTGCTTTTACAAGGAGATGTTGAATCATTATAGAAGCCTGGATGAAATAAACAGTGATCATGAAACCACATGATGTGAGAACTATAGAGGAAAGGTGAAGAAAATAGAAATCCTACCTACTCATTCATAGAAAAGAGCTTTGTGAATCAGGACACCTGTAACTTATGAAGGTCCAGCTCATTAAAACACCTTGAACATGTTGACAGCATTAGCTCCCCTTACGGTGCCAAGCAGGAGGTGTTGAGAAGAACGGTCCAACTGGGAACAAAATGCAACTTCTGCAGGGAGACCTTGCCCAAGACACGTAGTTATGAGTTTTATGCTCCTCACCTCTTCATGAGCAGGGTCCTTACAGTCCTTCTTCCTCATATTAGCATCACTTCTCTTTTAATAACAAACTCTCCTCACCTCTTTCTTCATTACTATGCTCTGCACACTAAGGACATACAACTAGAGCCACGGTGTCAGATGTAGAGAGCTCTGGGCAGTTAAATGTGGATGGCCTCCTCTTCAGGTTTGCTTTCAGACACCAGTAGTTACAGTTGGCCATTGCAGCTAGATCATGCCTTGATATTCTTCTGTTCTTGTAACAGCATGTCAACATCGTGCACGGACACAGCTACAGATAAGAGCTGTGTTTTGTCATTTCTGCTTCCTCCTTACCCTCTCCAGTGCCCATTTCTCACAGTTGTTTGAAAACTGGTTTCGATATCACACATTCTTCATCCTGCTTCATTTCATGGCCAGCAGTAAAGTTTTACACTGCTTTTTTCTATACTCTAGAAAGTCATTTTTATAGTAGACATTTCCTAGCATGCAAGTATTTCTTATAAAGCAATATTTGGGGAGCCAGTTATATTATCCAGATAGAAGACTGCTTTAAAAAAAAATAATCTTTTCTTGCCTTTCCTGCCTTCAAGCAAAGATATGTTGCTGCTCTTTTCTGGCAGGAGCCAGAATTGCAGAATGACAGACTAGCCACTTACAGATCTAAGTGGTTTAAGCTTGAACTAGATAAAAAAAGAAGTGTTTAAAAAAAAAAAAAAAAAAAAAAAACAGAGAGGAGGAGAGCAATACTGCAATATCTGGATAACATACTGGGTCATACAGTTGCTTTTGCCATCGCTATTGTATCTAATACTTGGGGTTCATCTGAACTGACGCTGTGCAAATAGTCATTTTTTTTCCATTTGCTTGCCTTGCCAAAAAAAAATTTGTGGGTAAGATGTTTAGAGGAAGCAAAGCACTGGCTGTTTGACTCAAATTAAAATACTTTAGGTTAAAAGAAATGAATAAAATTCATTTAAATTTCTGTCTGAGAACAACATTTCAATTTTGCTATTAAAAAAAGGCTTGTTTTGAAGATGAATCAGTGAAATGTTCTGGGAATATTTACCAAAACATTCAAGCAAATTCAGCATGAACCCAGGAAATGTTTGCATCAGTGAATCTGCCTAGCTCTTAATTATTTTTCTTCTGTAAAAGCTGTATCCAAAAATCTTTCCCAACTCAGGACTAAACCATTCATAATTTGATTATCCCCTGCATGTTACTGCAGTAGTTGTAAGAATTTAAACTCTTTGATAGCAAGTTGGTGGGTTTTGCACGAGTAGAAATAGACTTCCTCTCTCATGTCTTTGTAGACCTTGGCTCTGTAGCAGGAGTCCATATGTCTTCCATGTGGAGTGTGTTTAGACATACAGTTCCTTGCATTTGGATATCTTGTTCCCTTACAGTCTAGATGCATGGGGCAGAGTTCCTCTGAACGTTATTTCTGTTGGGTCTTGTCATTGTACCAAGTTTTTATAGTCATTCCTCCTCTGACTTCCAAGCAGAGATTTTTCTTTCTCTGCCCCTATCCTTGAACTCACCCTTCGCTGAAGTAAATCACTGAATAACTGAGGTTGTAAGGGACCTCAGGAGGTCACTTGGTCTAACATCCTGCTTCAAGCAGGGCTCAGGATATGCCAGATAACCTACATTTCCAAAAAATCCTTCTGGGGATACTTATTTCGACTTGAGAAGTCAGAATCTGTTAGGATGGTCTGAAAGGGGGAAGGTAGCACCGTTAGGAAAGGGTGTCAGTCATGATGCCTACCTACATACCTACAGATGGTAGGTAGCCCTGTCTCAGTGAACTCCAGCCTACCCTGCCTTGAGAATCACGGTGTAGATCCCACAGCAAGGATATGCGTATGGAAGCCCTGAGCATCATTTTCTTTTCTATGGAGCTTCACAAGAGAAAAGGGGTCCGTTCATCAAAGTCAAAACTAGCTCTTTGGTTCGGTTCTATTTTAACACTCCACCACCTTCATGGCTGCGGTTAGCTCCCCAAAGGTGTCTTCCATATGAGCACAGATTTGGGGAATTTATATAATTGCTCTCACCTGTAGTTTACTTTCTCATTTTAGAAACAACGAAGGGGAATACATGGTTTGCTCAGGATTGCTGCTGTAGGCAATAGGACCTTCAGTTTGCCACCAGTTCTGGTTTGAAAGGAGCTAGTGATGAGACTTGCTGTGCAATGCACCAGCTAGTGTGAGCCTGGGCAGTTTGACCGTTCTTGGTACCTATTTTAACTCTGGTGATGTGCATCCAGGGTGATCAGGGAGGAGCAGGTGTTCCAGGAGATATCGGCTTCCAAGGAGACAAGGTAATTCTTTTCCTTTTCTCCATCCTTTTTTTCCCCTGCATAGGCAGTATAGGTTGTCACCAGCTTTCTCAGCTCATCTGAGAGCCCAGAGCCATCATGAGCTGCTTTCTTCCTGCCCATAAAGAGCTAGAATTGGCTGCACTTTGCTGCCAGGCTCCCCTCATTCATATAGTTCTCATTTGGGGTACTCAAGATCTTAAAATTCATGTCAATTTGTTGATTTTGTTGTTGTTCTTAATAAGCACACTTAATTCAGAGAAAATCTGGGGCTTTCTTTAAAAAGAGCCTGCAGAACGCCAAGCGCTGGGATAAGATGGGGGCAGTAGGGATGCATGTGGTCCAGGGGCTGCAGGCTTGGAGAATTTGTCAGCTCCGTGCAGCAGCTTCGAGCCTGGCCCAATGAGGCACTTAATGTGAGGCGTAACTTAAGCAAACGGCTGCTCCCCTGTGATTACAACGTGATACCGACTTCAGCTGACTAATGCTGCGCTTAGCACGACGCTGGGGCCCTGAGCCACAGCAAACTGCAGCAGTTCTTGTGTGCCTCGGGGCTAAATCCAGGCCCAGCTTTAGCAGGAACAGCCCAGTGGGGCTAGTGTAGTCATCTTGGCTCCTCATATAGGGGCCAAGCTTAGTCCTTAGAAACGGCTCCTCTTTCCTGCAGAACTGCAAACTGGGGAATTGGTATTTTTTGATGCTTCATTGTGTTTTCTGAAAATTTTACTCTCTCTCAGGGTAGCCATGGTTTACCTGGAGTCCCTGGGGCACGAGGAAAGCCAGGACCCCTGGTAAGTAACCAAATGCCCTTTGCTGCTCCATCTCCCTAAAGATTCGGTGTCCAGCTGGAAAGACAGCTCATGAGGATGTGCTATTCTGAACAGAAGAGCCAGGAGCTAGCTCACTTTTCTCCATGTTTTCTGATTTCTGCAGGGAAAAGTTGGTGACAAAGGCCCAGTTGGTTTTCCAGGACCGCCGGGCCCTGAGGTATGTCCCACCGTGGTACCTTCTGCAGCATCCTTTCTTTAGCAAGCCTACACAGTATATCCCCCATGCCCTCCCATTCCATCTCTGCAGCAGTTATTAGATACCTATAGTTTGCTACCCCACCGAGCATCAGCTTTCTGTCAGATACCCACATGGTGTGTTCCCTGCTGTTAGATGTGCCGATCTCCTTTCCTTATTGGAGGATTTAAGCACTCAGAGCATATATGAATGGGCCCACGTAGGGTTTTGATGAGCAGATGTATGCTTATAGCTAGTGCTAATTCACAGAGAAGAGCAGCAGGAGCCAGAGGCTCCCTCCTGCATGGGCACCCAGCCAGGGGGAGGCAGGGGACTCAGTGGATCCAGGTCTTGCTATTTGACCTGTTCTCTGGCTTTTGGGGGGTTTTCATCTGCTTTCCCAAGGCTGAGCTTTGAATCGGTTTGCTCCCCATCTACCCTCCTGGTTTTGGCCCAGGGCTTTGCTTCTCTCCTAAGGTAAAGCAGTATATGTGTGCAAGTGAGGTGGGGAGCATCCAGATTGGTTCCTAACCCTTTCTGGCTCTCATGTATTTCTGGTTTCTCCTTTCACTACCTGTAACAGGTATCCTGGAGCATTCCCTAGCCCACAGAATATCATTCCCAGTAGAAAATGACTCTTACTGCCCTTACTAAAAAATGTGCTACAGTGATACCTTAAGCCCAGGGCCATCTTCCCCCAGGATATTGCGCTTTTTCTTCCATATAAGCAACCAGACAATGTACATAGGATGTTGGAGACGCACTTGGAGTACTGACCTGATGGTGTGCATTTCCTTTATCAGGGGCCTGCTGGTCTGGAAGAGCTCTGTGCCGAGCGCTGTCCCGTAGCAATCTTTGCTCCCTGTTGCTATTGGAAATAGCTGCAGATTCCTTTGTCTCCTCCAGAAACGGGTGGTGGGTGGGAAGGAGTCGCTGCCTCGTTGAAGGCAGCAGCTAATGAGCGTGTCAGCACCTTGCCTAATTCCTCGCCGGCATCCCCTTGGCACCGGGGCGTTGCTCGCCGCAGTCAGATTACGCGCTGACTCACCAGGCTTAATTAAACCCCCGATTGCCATTTTTAGCTGCGTGATGACAGGAAGGCCCTCAGAACAATGAATCTGCTCAGAAGATGGACCTAAAGGGAACGACTGGGCAAGGCTGCTCACAAATCAAACCGCCAGCTCCATGCCCATTGTGCTGCTCCATTCCCTCGGGATGCTCGTGCAGCGGCCGGCACGCGGACACCGCCGGCAACGAGCAAATGTCTGGGCACTCGGCCTTTATTTAAAACCCTCACGTGTCCTCAGTAGCTGTCTGAAAAAGTCCTGTGTGCCCCAGCCATTGCTCTCTTTTTTTAAAGTTTTTATTTCTTTTTATTAGGGCTTTCCAGGAGACATTGGCCCTCCAGGAGAAAATGGTCCCGAAGGCCTAAAGGTGAGTGGAGCAGAAACTGAAGGCCTGTGTGGAGTGGGAACCAGCCAGGGAAAACAGAACTGTGGGAAGGGGAGAGAGAAAAAGCCCTTGGAGATTCCTGAGGATTGTCCTGGCCAGCGTTTCAGCTTGCTCTGTTTGACTTGAAGTCCCTCCAAGAGAGGGGTTTTCTTTTTTTTCCTTTTTTTTTTTTCCTCTAACAAAATTGACATTGGATGGTGTCCCATGGCTGTGAAAGACTTTCTCATTTTATGGCTCTTTAGAGCTTATGTTTCTATTTTCTGAGTATCTTTTCCTTTGGCTCTTGCGCAGGGGAAGCCGGGAGCACGAGGTTTACCTGGGCCGACAGGACTGCCTGGACAAGAGGTGAGTGTCCTCAGGGCTTTTCACACTAAAGGCAGATGTAGTTAGAAGAATAATGTTGAATTGTCAAGGTGAATGCCCACTGAAATGGTGCGAGTGATTTGAAATTTTCCAGTTCCTCTGAATCTACAAGAAAATGTTTATATTCACTGATGAGAAATCTGCAGGAAAGAAGCTTCCCCTAGGTTGAAATCTTGTGATCTTTGCTTCCAGTTACACTGGAATCCATTAACCCAAAATTCTGCATTGAATTTTCTTCTAAAGCCTGTTTCCCTGGACCTTCCCGCCCCCAAATGCATAATTCCCCTTTCCCTGCATATCCCTTTGCACAGACATGCCCTGACCTGACTTTTGCTCTCCTTTAAAAAAGTTTTTTGTTCTTTTTTCTTCAACTTTTTTTTCTGAACTTTGGGACCTTCATACTTTGGTCTGTCACACAGAGCAATATCTTTTGTACAAAGAAAGCATAAATGGAAATTGCTGTTCTGCAAAAATTTGTTTGCCTGGCATCTCAATTTTAACCTTTTGATTCATGTGAAAACTTGAAGTTTCATAAAGTTTCATACCACTCGTGGTCTCTACAAAGCCACAATAACCATTGAATTAACATTCATGGAGCTGTAAATACTTTACAGCAGCAGTACAGCAGACCTGAGTGCCACTGTCCTTATCCTGTTGTAAATCTAGTGACTTTGGTTAAGTTTCTTCTAATTTAGGCCAGTGCAAGTTGTTTGTCAGGCCTCATGAGGCACTGTGCAAGCAATATTCAGTGCATAGATGGACAAGATCACTGTCTAATAGCCATAACAATTCTTAGTGTTTTCTGTGAATTCCTTTGTTTGCTCTCTAAATGGGGTTAATTTAAACTAGCTTACTTATTTGTACTGAAGTAGGAAAAAAAATATTCTAAGGTTTATACAAAGAAGGAATTAAAGTTTTGCATTCCAGTTGGAAGCCAACATGTCCAAGCTGCCTTCAACTGACTCTAGTTGACTCTCAGTAAGTCATGGGTGTGCACTTGGAATGGGGTATATTACAATACCTTCCCTGCTGCTGTTACCCAAGGTGGCAAGATTCATCCTATGGATTTCACCTTCCTCAGAAGCATGGGGAAGTCTGGAGTAATTTGTCTGAGGGTACATAAGTTCTCTCTTGCTGGTGGATTGTAGAGACATTTGAGCTGATTTGGGGGAGGTTTAACCGAAGATCTCCTGGAAACTCTAGATCTGATCCTCTCACATTAGAGATTGGTGTAGAGCCAAGGGAGGGGACTCAGTCCAACTGCTGCGTGAGATTTTGGGATATCTCCATCCTGCAGCATGTCTAGTTACATTTGAAAGCAAAAGAAAAACCTTACTGCAGTTGCCAAATGTTCCGTGGGAATTTTGCAAACCCTTTCTGGGGAGGGAAGCACCCAGAGCTCTGCAGAGTTTGCATCCCCTGTCAAATCAAACCAAGCAGAATCCCATGAGTGTGATGAGCCAAACCCAGCCCTGGATAAGCCCACCCAACTGGTGTTGCCTTCAGTGGACTTTCACGTGGCCTTTATTGGCAGGGCTCAGCTTTGGGGGTTATTCCTGAGATAAGGAAGGAGATGGGAAGCCTGAGGAAATGCCCAAAGAGGCCTTTAGCTGAGCTTTGCGCCCTGCACTTTGGAAAGACATTAAAAGGTGACCATTGAGCATACAGCACATGCTTAACTGCCAGCCAGACTGCAGACTTTCTGTTTTTGCAGTGTGGTGAGTCTGAACTTTGTCACTATTTTGTCCTTTATTTTAATTTCTTTTCACCTCAGGGAGATGAAGGACCCTTAGGACCACCAGGAGTCCCTGGTCCAGAGGTAGGTTTCACTGGTTTTAAATGGTTTTATCTATTACTAGCAACTCCCCTGACCTTGCAAAAAATTAAAATAATGATAAATAAAAGGAATTAAAATATTATTAAAGTATTTAAAATAAGCCTCAAACCTTCTGGTTTGGAAAGAAATATTCCCTGCTAAAATGTATTGTTTTGTCCAGGGCTTAGTCCAAATGCTTGATCCTCTTGTGCTGCCTCAGCATCAGCTTGGTTCCTTAGCTTTTCAATGAGAATGAGGAAATACTAGTTTGAAGGAAAAAAAAAATCAAGAGAAAAACAAAATAAAAAAACAGGGACCTAACGTAGAGTCTTTTCCATCTCTGCATCACTTAGAACGTAGTGATGTGCTGCAGAAACCCAGTGAGGAGAAGCAAAAGCAATGCTACTGCATCTGTGAACTTGCCAGCTCAAGGTTTTATAATGGTTATGGCTATGTACATAATTATCATTGTAAAACTGTAAAATATCTTGCATTTTGGTAGCTGTGCTTAGAGCTTCTCTGTGAGTCAGGAAAGAAATGCTTTATCTTGCATTGCCTCCCTGTGTTCCAGTGGGTGCTTTTATTGTTTTCTGGAGAAACGTGGCAGATCCAGTTACTTCAGTGCCTGGACCAACACCAAAATTTTTCCTCTAAGCAGAGGGCACATGGACCTGTTGGTGTGCAGGCTTCGTGCTGGTTTGCTAGGCAGTAGGTGTGAATGTCAGCCTGGTTTGCTGTCGCTGCAGGGACTCTCCTGTTCCCCAGGCCTCTCTGGGACGGTAGCAATGGAGCCCATAAGGAGCTCAAGTGGCTCCGTCCCAATCCTCACTAGCAAAATATGCTCTTCAGATACTCAGGTTGCTGGCTGCCCTGCAAAACAAACAGGCAAACAACAAAAAAATGCTGTAAGTAGAAGTGAGGCTGAATGCAGCATGGGACTGTCTACTGGGCAATGACAAAGCCCTTGGCTTGGTTGATGGTAGTCAGTGCGTAGTGTTACTGGTGCAAAACTGAAGAGATGGAACCTACCTGGAGGAGTAGAAATGGTCTGATCCTTGTTATAGCTCTCTAAATATGTTCCCCATGAATCAAACTGAGTGCTCTTGAGGCACGGTGCTTTCCTCTTGTGTTGCCTCAGCAGCAATGAGGACCGCTCCATCTTTAGTGCCCTTGATTCACTGGGAACATTGCTTGAACGCTGCACCTTACTACCCGGGTTTACAGACACAGTGCTGTGAACAAGGGCGGTTATTCCTTATTTATTTCTTGCTCTTCTATATATTTCAGGGTCCATCTGGCCGGAAAGGTTTTCCAGGAAGACCTGGTCCTGACGGTGCAAAGGTGAGGAAAGGGTTTATTCATGATGAGAGAAGCGGAAGATATAGAGGGAAAGGAAAGCCTCCTTTCCCCCCTTTAACGTGCTCTGAGATGAATGTATTTGCTCGAAATAGGGGGTGGGGGAAACGGAGGATTTCTCTGAATTATAGGGTCTTGGCCCCTGATTTCTTCAGCAAGACAGACAGACGGGGTATTTTTTTAAAAAGCCATGTGCTTTATTACAAACAAGTGTGTTCCTCCTTTGATATTAACCACCTCCCCCACCATCTCTTCTGGTGTTTTTTTTTCCTTTTTTCTTTTTTTCCCATTACTTCTCCATGTTTTTGTTCTAAAACAATGCACATCATTCCTATCTTTGCTGCCTAATTAGCAGCAGGAGCCATCCCAGAGCAGACCGCTCTGTAAACCCACACTCAAAAGGAAAGAGAAAACCCAACAAAAACAACCTCTTCAAACAGTAAATAACAGCAATGTGGTCTGGCAGCACATCTGGACTATCTCCCTACTGAGAAAATACAGCTGCCATCAGCCAAGGACAGGACTGGTTGGCGGTGCCTCTGGCCTGCGGATGGCCTGCCCTGGGCTACTCAGCTGCCTTTGAGTCCTGTGGCCTGCCCTTATCCCTGGCAGCTTGGAAATTCTCCTCCTCCTGCTTTTCTCTTCACCCCTCATTTTTCTCACCTCTGAATTTCTCTGATACGGCACTGTGACTTAGCTTGCTTCTCTGGTTTTCATGCAGATGCTCCAAATGAGCAGGAACGTGCAGACACTTGAGATTCTGCAAGAGCAGAATCAGGGTGCAGCATTGCCCAGTAACGTTTGGCTTGTCCTTTATGCTGGTGTGATCCGTCCACTGGCAACTGGATCCTCTGGACCCCTTCTGCACTGTCATTCATTAACTGCACCATGCCGTGGTGTCCACACTCTTGTATCTTCTAGGTGCTCCTCAAATCATTTCCTTAATCATAATCCTTTCTGTTCTGTTTCTCCCAATGATTTGCTTCTGCCTTCTTCTCTTGTCTGTTTTACTCATTTTTTCAGACAGAAATATGAGCAGGCAAAAACACCCCAGCTCCTGGAATATCCTTGAGGAGACCTCATGCCTTACTAGATGTGAGAATAAACCAACCAGGACTAGGCTGTGCTACAGAGAACCAGACAGCTTATTTCTCAATATCCAAGCTTGGCTTTGTGTAGGTTATTTTACCACAGCAGGACCTGTTGTTTTGGGGGATATTTCACTCCAAAACAGTGAGTGTTCACTCCCTGTTAGTGTCAGCTACGGTTCTTGCTTTGAGTTATCTTTCTAGTTAAGCTAGGTTACTGGTGGTTACACTGGGTTTTTTAAGAGGTTGTTTCTTGCTGTTCTTCTGCAATTCTCATGAAGCAGCCCAAGTGATGGCTCTGCAGAGAACTGGGGAAGTTTAACTCAAAATATCTTGCTGATGCACCTCCCAAGTATAATTTACCTGCCCCTGGATGAAGCACAAAGTTGTTCATGGCATGCACCATCATGCTGTCCTTCAGCTGTCATTGGGATAAGTGAGTAACCACCATGCCCTCTCTCTGCTTGTCATACAGGGTGAGCCAGGAAACCGTGGCCGACCGGGGAAAGTTGGTGAACAGGTAAAGTCCCTGTTTTCCTTGTCTGGTTGATGATTTTGTGTGCATGCCATCCACTGAGAGCTCAGCGTTCAGGCAGAGGACAGCAAGCCCGTGTTTCTGGCCAGTTGAGATCTGTAAGAGTCCCAGCTCTCCAGCTCTGCAGTGGGAAACTTCCTGTAGTTCCAGAGCTCCCAATGAGTAGTACCAGCACTGGCCTTGATGTCTTGTAGATTGGAGGTTTTCCCATAGGCAGAGTGCTTGGATAAAGTCACACTTGACTGACATACTGTCAGCATTAGCAGTATTATAACACATGTGACCTGGTGTGCTTATCTAGTGGTTATCAAGGAGACAAAGTCATCGTAAGGAAAGATGTGGATTTTGCTGTTTTCCTTTCATTCTTCAAGTGCGTTTTCCAGGCTTTGCCGTCCTACATTTTGAGGGCAGAGCTCAGCTTGGAGGTGCTGAACTCCTTTGGCTCCTACTAGATTTTCTGGGAGCAGAGGAGACAGCAGCCAAAAGAACTGGGTCTGCGAAGAGAGAGAGCCATTGAGCCACACTTTGTTGCACTCCAAGAGAGAACTTTCTGCTTGGGCAGCAGGGGTCACAACTTGTCCCTGTAGACCTCAGGGCAACCGCAGAGGCGAGGAAAAAGAAACAGTCTCTTCATGTCTCTGTCACTGGAACTAACCACCTCATCCTCCAGCAACCCTGAAATTGCAGCCGCAGAGCCTCTGACATGTTCTTTGCGTTCCTGCGTGACCACACCAGGCTGGATGCAGCCGCTGGTCCTGGCAGGGGAGCACTCCTCCCGGCACAGCTATCCTTGCTGGCGTTGTCCCTGCCCAATGGTCAGCAAGTTCAGCAGGCTTGGTGAGCTTGCCAACGTCCCTGACTCTTGATTTCCTTGTGCCCAACACCTGGGGGGCTTTTGTCTCACGGGTTTCTGACCAAACATGTCCAAGAAACCAGGATTTGTTTTTCAATACTGGCAATCTGATGGGCCTTAATGTGAATTGAAGGTGGTCGTTTCTATTGCAGCATTAGAGCCACTTCTTAATTACAGCTAATAATTCACAAAGAGCAATTACTGAAGAAGCAAAGCTGCTTCACCCATGCAAGGTCAGGGCCTAGGCTCTCTTTGCAGCTCTGTCTGCTTCTGCACAATGTGTGGCAGCACCTTTCAGGGCTCAGGGTCCCAGGCCCCTTTCTGCAGAGCACGCATGATGGAGCTGCTGTCCCATGCAGGACCAATGAGATGAGATATCCTGCTGGCCAGGAACACCTCACTCTGAACAGCTTAGCTGGACACCTCCTGATCTCAGCCCATGCCTATGGGCACTGTGGTGTTACTGGTAAGAATTGTATAGAAGGGCTTGGAGAAGCTTAACAAGAAGCTGCCCTTGAAGGACAAAGCACCAGTATGATTATTATTCTTTAATGTCCCTCGGGACTGACCTTGGATGAAAACTGTAGGCACTGTTCACCAAAAAGAAAACACAGCTGGCCTCTGCTGACACTGAAACCAACCCAGTGGTATGAAAGCTGCCTGTATTATTTTTAGTCAATTAGTCTCTGTCTAGAAATATCACCCAGAAAGAATTTCCATTTCCGTGCTAGTAAAGTCATTAGAACAAAAATGTAGCCCCAGGTTAGTGGGAAATAACGTCTTTTCCCATCGCACCTTTGCAGAACAACGCTGGAATGTTGGGCTTTAATTCCTCCCGCCACCTAAGCACGTGGTGTTGGTGCTGGGTGGTGTTAGCAGAGCTCTGGAAGGTCAGGCTGACAAGCTCACTCAGTGCTGAAAGTCTGACCTTCACCTAGGCTCCTTTTCTCCCTGTTGGACCCCTAGATACTTTCTATTCCATAGGCACAAAATGAGTGATGAAACTTTTCCAAATCACTTCTGTGACCTTCATATGAGTTTCCTTTGACTGGAAACCTTCAGCATAAACAACTGAAAAGTAATCACCCATCCATCTCATCGGAGTACTCTCTTCCCTTTCCTAGGAACATTTGTTTAGGCAAACATGGGAGTTTTTGAAAGGTTTCCACTGATACTCGAGCTGTTGCTGGGAAGACAGTTTTTAAGCCACAGGGCAGCCCCTGAGGCATTGTTTTTTTCCATTGCAAAGACACTGACTCAGGAAATTCATTCATAAGATGCTTGTTGTCTTCAAATGCTGGAAGGACTCCAGCTGCTGGGCTCCCCTGTACCCTGGAAATGTGTGATTTAACCCTTCCTTGCCAGCAGATGGAGGCAGAAGAGTTTCATGAAGAATATAAAGCCTCTAGCCGAGGCCACCAGCCTTGCCTTGCAGAGCTGGGAGCACAAAGCAGGAGGATGTTGCCTGTGTCTGTCCCCAAAGCTCAGACAGCACTGTGGGAGAGGAAGCACCCCGCTGGAGAGAGAATAGCACACTGGGGACCTCAAGGCCATGGTCCCCCTGCCTGCTGAAAACTAGATGAAAAGCTCCGTGATTTACTGTGCCAGCTGGAAGAGGTTGAGGTCGACCTCTTCCTTGGCAGGAAGAAGGAGGTCCCGTCACAGCAGGAAGCTCTTGTTGAATCCCTCCTCCTGCACAAGGTCTGCGACCTCCCTGTTTATGCACATGGTGGTGTTAGGTTTGGCCAGAAACCCGTCATAGCCTACTGGGAGGTCCTGTCCCTCTGGGGTCACTTTGTGATGGGGACTGCATCCCTGGAACACGCTGGGTTGCCCATTTCTTGGGGTCATGGTGGATTTCCGAACACCCTAAATTCAGCTGTCCCTTCTCCCCTTACGTATTACTCTACAGGTGGACTTGGCCAAGGTTAGACCGGTAGCTGGTATCAGGGCAGGGCACTGCACTATCGTTTCCCACATCAGAGTAGCACCTTCCCCTCCAAAGTGCCTCTCTCTGCCTTCTCATTCATGGCTTTGCAGGCACTTGAGCGTGTGGAGCTGCTTTGATCTGCCAAGGCATTTTGTTGAGGTCACAATATTTCCTTTCTTCATTTCTCATAACGAGATGGAGCCTGGTGTGGCCTCAGAGTTGAGCTGAGCTTTGGTGCGCAGAGGGTTAAACCCCATGGATTTTCTATGCGGGTCAGAGCGTCCTCCCTGAAACTGTGATATTTACTGTTTTACTTTCCCTTTCTTTCATCTGAATGGGAGGATTGTACATTTACTCCCTCTGTCCTTTGTCCTCGGTTTGTTTTGTTTTGAGTTCTAGCGAACCAGTAAAACAGAAAGGGCCCCGATCGGTTCCTGCTGGGAGCGACTGGCCGTCCCATCCCTGGGAGACCCCACTCACGCTGGGCTCGCCTTTCGGTTTGTCTCTCAAATGGGCTATGATTTATGCAAGGCTTCATTGCTGACTTGCTCTCTGTTGATACAGCCAAGAGGGGGGGCTTAATTATGACAGGGCTGGACAATAAATGGAGAAAGCCAGACAGGAGTTAAGAATTACAATCTGCCAGTTCCCCCCCTTCTTTCCCTGCCAAAGCCCCCAGCAACTGTTTTAACAACCTACAGCCCCTTTCCACCATGCCCTTGGCTGGGGCAGGCTGAACCACGAGCGACACGCTGAACTCCTCGTCTAATACAAACGTTTTACGTTCTTGCTTGTATGCAGCGGGCTGTTATCGGCGCAGCCACCGCTGCTGGGACTTCACGTGCATCAGCTGCACACATGGCCTGGAGCCGTGCTTGATGGAGGGCTTCCTCTCAACCCTGGGAACTTGGGAAAATACCATATGCCACAGCCATAGTGACCACACTTCAAGTTTCCTTTGATTTAGTAATTGTCATCTGTGGCTTTTCTGGTTGTTAAAACCTAAATCTTCTGCTATTTGTGCTCCCTTCAGCCTGTGTCCCATTTTGGCCAGTAAGGAATGTTGTTATCCAATCTCCTCTAGTAGTTTCATTTACTCCCAATAAGTTACCGAGATTTATTTTGCCGAGACATATCTATTTCATTTTGTGTCTGCTTGCAGACGCAGCCGCGTTAGTTAATTCAGCGCAGAGCAGACGGCGTTGGCTGCGAACACGGCAGAGCTACCGTGCTGGAAACCCGCTAACACCGCACGGTCCCGACGGCCGTCCCGCCACCGGGACACCACAGGGTGCTCCTTAGGAACCCAACATGAAGCGAAGGCTTCCCTTCAGCCACGTACCCCCACAGACAGAATTGTCTCCTATTTCTGGAGCGAAAAACGGGCCGGAAATTTTGGCCGTGCTCCCCCTCGGTCCCGCCGTCTGGGGCGCAGCAGGTGCAGGGCTTGCCTGGACCCTGCTCGTGCCGCAGCGCCGGCCGCTTGCTGCGCGGGCTGCGCTAACAAACGGCACATCTGTGGCGGAGCGGCGCGGCTCAGGAGGGTGCTGGCTCTGCGCTCGGTTTGGCGTGCTCTAATCAGGGTGCCGCAGACCATCTGCAGAGCACCACCACTTGGGCCAGGGAACGCAACCAGCGCATCTCATTTCATGACCCAGATTCCTTAGAGACTTTCTACGGTGGGAGTTGATGCCGCTCTGGATAGCGGATCCAAAGTACCCTGCTGGTAAACCTGGGTTTGCTTAGGAAACACTGCACCTCTAACTTCTCCAAAGTATTTTTGACACAGCATTATTTTTATTGGTAACAGTGCACACATTTGCTGCAAGAGCTGGGGTCTCGGTCCTTTTGTAATGGACTGACCTAAGGTAAACAGGAATCTTAAAGAGCTTCATCTCATTGCTTTGCCCTTCTTTCCTCTGCCTTAATGTTCGCCTTTGTGCAGCCTTAGGCTACTGGAAATTTGTTGGTGCCTGGAAACAGTTATCAGCTCTGTAGCTGCACTTGTGTTTTAATTGAAAATATAATTGATTCAGCAGCCTTCAGCAATGCCACCCAGTGGCAAACTTGCATATGCAGATGTTGTAAATTTGCCTTTTCTCAATCACGGTCCTGCATGGGATAACCTGCTAGAGATGAGCAGTGATTTGCTCTCATGTGTGCTGTCCATGTTGTCTGACAGAGCCCTGGAACAGGCTGCCCAGGGAGGCTGTGGAGTCTCCTCCTCTGGAGGTCTTCAAAACTCGCCTGGATGCCACCCTGTGCCCCGTGCTCTAAGTGACTCCTGCTTGAGCAGGGGCATTGGACTCAATGATCTCTAGAGATCCCTTCCAAACTTCACCATTCTGTGATTCTGTGAAATACTTATGCACCAGTAATGCTTTGGACACAGCAAAGACCGTTGTAGTGCAGTCATCAAAGGCTTGGTAGCCTCCAGCTCCTGGCTGGAGTGGAGAGCTCTCCTGGTAGTAGCTGTCCTCCTGTGGTTCATCCAGGTTTCCATCCCATCACTGTGGCATACTGCTTTGCTAGACCAGTTCCAGAAGAAAATCTAATGTGAGCATCTAACTCTTAAGTCTTAAGTGGATCTTAAGTCTCTGAACAGGGTCTACTGAGCCTCACGCATGAGGATAGCAGCTGAGCTTGGCTGTTGGATGACAAAACTTGCATGTGACTTCGTGGAGATGGTTGTTTCTGGTAGCTGTGGAAGCAGTGTGACATGTAGACAGGCTGCAGTCAGGGCTGCGTTCTCCTCCGTACCTCTGTGGTGCCTTTGACACTCTCAAAGTGCAGAAGGGAACTGAACTACAGCAATGCAGGGATTGCAGACAGCTGCTCTATAAATACAAGGCATGTCTCAGACCAGCCAGGAAGGAGGAAGAAATGAAGCCGGCATTTAGAGAGGAAACTTTTGCTCCTTCTCTTCCTGTTCCCTGAAAAGGGGGTTTACAGGGTGAAAACCCTCTTTGACATTACTATCCAGAAGGTTGACTTGCTTATGTAGCTTTTTGCCCTGCTGTAGTTTTGTGTACTGAATATTTTGTTGAAAGAGAATTTCACTGGAAAACCACTTTGATTTTTAAAGTGGATAGGCGAGGTGCATTGGTAGAGAGGAATTTTCAATTCATCATGAAGTTTTCGAATGATTTAAGAATGAAGACGGATGGGATGATGTTTTAAACTGTGGGGAATAGAGATGAAAGTCCACTTCCCATCTCAGCAACCACCTCTCAGGAGCAATAAGACTGGAGCCTAAAATCACTCAAGCCAGAGCATGGCTTAAATTGACAGTACCCCTGCCAGCTGCAGGCAGGCTATGAAGTGTTTCGGCAGGAGATGAATCCTTCTAGCTACAGATTAATTGGAGGATTTTAAATCTACCATTGACCCTTGAAACTTAGGGGTCCAAGGTGCTTTCTGGGCAGCACGAAGGGATTTGCTGCCCTGTTGGTCCTCACTGGCTGTGCCCTCAGACCTCTGTTCCCAACTAATATCTCAACAGTGTGACGCTACCCTGCGGAAAATCACTTTGCACACAATTTTGAAGCATTTCAGATTAAACCATAAGAAATTTCCCCAATGCAGCAATTTAAAATGATTATAAAATGATGAGAGCTACCAGTGCCTGTGCAACACTGGAGCTCCCGCTATCGATGGTCTTGGGGAAGCTGCACGGCTGTTTTAGGAAATACATGCAAAATAAAGCCATGCTATGGCCTGGGCCTTTCTGCAAAACGTGCTTCACTCGTCCCCTATATTATGTGTTGTGGCTCTTGCAGATCCTAGCGCTGCCGTTCCAGCTGGCTCCTAAAGCAGAACCAGCTGTGGAGTTAGACGTTCCCATGGCCTGGAGCAACTCTGTCCGCTCTGGTAGCCAGTAGGAATTACTGAGCCCTATATGAGGGATGTTGTGCTGTTTCAGCCAGCAAGGTAGACCAAAAAGACTGTTTACTTTCTGAGCGTCTAACACAGAAAATTAATTGTGTTTTTCTTTCCTTAGGGTCTAATGGGTTTTATTGGTCCAGTAGGGGAGCCTGGAATAGTGGGAGAAAAGGTAAGATTACTTGCAGAGAAATTGTTGTTATAATTTATGCAGCATGGAGGAGACTGGGGCAGGGGAAATGTTGAAGAGATTTAAATTGTCAGGTCAGTGCAACACCCAGCTGGGAGTGCAGCACTTCGAGGGGGTCTGAGCTAGTCTTGGACCAGTCAAAAATGATCCACTTCATATTTAGGAACTAGCATGCGCTCATCCTCCAAGGAGATGCTGCCAAATATTCTTTAAAAATACAAATTTTCTAAGTTTCATTCATTCGTAACCTTCTAGAAAGCTTGACTTTAACAATCCCTGCTCTTAATTTTTTTTTTTTTTCCCTAACTTCCAATGCTGGGAACGAAGGATCCCATGTGCCCTGAATTCCTGGTTGAGGGAGGCGTCCCTGGAGTTTAGATTGCAGACAGATTTGCTCAGAGATGTGTTTCCAGGCTCATGTGGAGTTGCCAAGCGGTTGCAGGGGACGGGGCTCAGCCCTCACTGAATGGGAGTGAATTTTGGCAAATTTTGAGGGGCGGACAAGGTAGAAGGCGGCAGCGTGTAAATGAGCATAGGCTGCTCCAGAATCTTTCTTCTTCATATGGCAAGGACCTTCCTGCCCGCATGGCCCTGGGTTGCACTGGGCATGCTACTAAGGGCTGGTGCCCTCTTGTGTGCAGTCTTAGATATGTGCTTCCTTCAGGGAGAAGAAAATTATTTTATTTTCCAAAAAAAGTAAATTGCTCCTGACTCCTTTTTTATTGGAATGTAAAATTTTATTTGAAGGTAACTTATAAAAACAAATTGTGTATATTGTTTGTTAGATTTCATTTGCAGAGTGCTGGTTTTCATTGATGATTTAATTACTCTCAGTCCAGCTGTAACAATAGCAGAAGGTATAATAAGTTATGCTCCGCACATCAGTTCTTTCTCTCCCTTTTATTATGTCAAGCCCTGTCCTCTAGGTAGTAACGTCAAGACACTGTGACAGTTGCACTGTCTTCACTGCAAAGGGTTTTTATTTTTTGCTAGCAGCAGATCCGAGCCAACCCTTTGCAGGACTGCTCCCCGTGTTGAGGCAGTAGCAGAGGTGGGCCCAGGCTGAACTGTTAAGAACAAGAAGTAAAAGGGCCTACATGATGAAGGATCCATTTTAGAGAAGGCTAACAAAGGGTTAAAGAATCTATGATGTGTCCAAAGTGATTGCACAGAAAATCCATGCAGGATGTCATTATCTCTAGGGCTCAATGGTAGCTGCAGCCCTGAACCGTAAGGGGGAATGAGGACCTGCCATGCAGGAGGCAGGAGAAGACCTTCTTACCACTCCAGTCAATCTATATCTGACCCCAGCACTTCCATGCCAGTTCCTTTAGCACATCATCATGTTGCAGATCAAGTCTGTAACGTGACCATGTTACATCAGTGTCCACGCAAACTCAGGCTGTCTCCTCAAAATCTATTCTAGGAGATTCTCAGCGCAGCTGTGATTTCTATCAGGCTTCTCCTTCTCTACCAAAATAAACTTGCAAATGACAAAAATAACTATCATCAAATCAGAGCCTCAACTAGGCCTCCAGTTGGCGTGGCATCCTAGAGCTTACTGTGTTGCTTTGAGCTAAATGAAGTGGGAAATGTGCTTTCATTAGATGTAGCTGAGTCAGCAATCTTCATCTTGAGAGCTGCAAAACTTAAGGCTGAAGCGAGTAGAATCCAAAAATGATCAAAGAGAACAATCCAGCAAATACTTAATAAAATCCATGCAGTCAGGAAAAAAAGAAAATCTTCATTGACTTGCAAGGGCCAACTGGTGACAACGCATCTCTGGGGTTTGTTTTTAATAAGATGGTTAAAGACCGGGGAATATTCCATCCTTACACTGCAGGCATTGGAAGGTAGGTCACATTTTGGGTGTAAACTACTTGGCACCATTTGCTAGCTCCTCCTTCCTCATCCCCCCAAGCACAGAAATACAACACACCTAATTCCCAGTTCATTGCTGGGAATGCAGGAGAGAGAGGACAGGCAATGGTGGTGGGAATTGCCACCGTCTCCAAGGAGGAACAGTTGACAGCCCATTGCTAGAGCTGCACCTCAGGTACTCCCCGAGGGATACACCTCACCTGCAGCTCTTTGATTTGATTAATTCTTATTGAAAGTGATTTTAATACATCAATTCTTTGATGCCAAATGATGTTTCTTTTTAAAATGACTGATACCTCATGGTGAGAACTGGGTAATTTGAGATATCCAACTCTAGACCCTCCAAAACATAGTCCTCCATATCATGATGGTTTGCACTGTCATCTCCATGTGAACCACAGGAGAAGTAGACCCCATCCCAAAACGCTTAATCTCCTGAAAGCCCTGGCTGTCATTCCAGGCAGGTTCTCCAGTCTGATCCCTGCTCTCAGCAGGCTCCTCAAGACATGACTTTCAAATAGAGGTTTCTGATAACATTAGAGCACACAGGGATTACGGGACTGCTGAACCCCACAGTGTCTGGGTGGGAACGGATGGGGATCTCCTGTGATTCAGTCCCAGCACTGTCTTATCTGCAAGGTGGCTTTGAATTAATTGCTTGTGTCTTGTTCCACAATGGTTTGATGGTGAAAGTAAAGGCCCATTTCTTGAGATACAGTGAATTAGCTAACTCCTGCTGTTATTCTTTAACTACTCTGTTAAGTGCTCCAAATAGGATGAAGGTATTATTTTTACTGGTAAAACTCTGATGGCATAGACTGCAGGCATTTTGTTGCTCTAGATCCCTTTTCTTGCCAGGTCAGAGTGCTTGCTGATAAAATTACTTGCTCTTCTCTGCACGCCTTTGTCCTTCCCAGGGTGACCGTGGCTCTGTGGGACCCCCAGGCCCTCCAGGAGTCAAGGGGTCGATGGTAAGGAGTAAGTCTGCATTCTCTCGCTCTTCCTGCTGCCTATGTGACCGGGCTCTGCCTCTCTCTGCAGTGTTCAACTCCTCCTGGTCTTTGGGTTAAATGAGAATAGCTGCAAATTCTTCTTGTCTCAGTGGGAGTGGTGGCTTATATTGAGGTATAACCTCTGCCCGTCATATGGCAGTATTTTTTTCAGAAAAATGTTGGCTCTTGATGGGTGCTCTGCCCTGATCAGATGAGGACCTGTTGTATCAAACAGTAAGAGCTGGGAGCTGCAAGCTATGGCACCTGAAGGATTGCCCATTCCCGAGCAACTAGGCTCCTGAAAAGACAGGCTCCTAGAGCAGGAATTTCCAAACCTTCCTTGCTCACATCCCAGCACACTGCCAGTGGCAGCTGGGGCGGCTGGGTTTCTTGGCCGGCACTGCCATGCTACTTGGTTGGGCTATGGGCACATTTGAGGACATCTCTTAGGAGTTTAACAGAGGGCCCCTCACTGCTTGTATGCCACAGGGAAAGACCCAAAGAGAGATTTTCGTATTTCAGCCCATGCTATCCTGGACTGTTGAGAAAATCTAGCTGCTTATATTTCTAGTGAAGTTGAATCTGGGCTTTGGGCACTCTGGCCTTCGTCATCTGCCCCTGAGCAATCCTACCCTGGCAAATAACTGGCATTCCTGACCTTGCAGACAGCCAGGGATGCCATATTTCTGCCTTCCAAGTTTGAGGAGGAAGGATTGAGCAGATCCAGGGAATTCATACCAGGCTTGTTGTTCTTGCTTCCTTTTTAGGGGCATCCCGGAACACCAGGAGGAGTGGGTTTTCCTGGAATCCCTGGACCAACTGTAAGTCAAGACTATAATCACCTTGTAAATCCACACCACAAAATCAGCATCCTGTATTCTGGACCTTCAAGGTCTGAGCCAAGCAACCATATCCCAGATGCTTTGAGTTTGAAGGACAGTTTGCAAACAAAAAATACTGAAGAACGAGTGGGAGCAATACAGAAGGAAAGAGTCTTGAAGGAATGTTTTATCTGAACCTTTGTAGGCTGTTTCCCCAGTAGTGTGGTCCAGAACTCTTGATCCAGCCTTGCTCTCTTAGCACAACATAAGCTCTCCAGCTCAAGGCACTGCTGCAAGATCTTGCTCTTTCTGCTAGGAGGTGCTGGCTGTGCCGTGGCCACGCTGAGCAGCGCAGTGACCACGTCACTCAGTGCCGTGACTGCATCGTGCCGTGACCACATTGTGCCTTCTCAGAGGCTCTCACTGGAATGAGGGGTGCAGCAGAGCAGCTGCCCCAGACGTGCCCTCCATCTTGACCTGCCCATCTGGTCCACGCGCAGCTGTGGCCGGAGCGTGCAATCGCTGCCGAGGTAGATCTTAGTGTGGCTGCAGATTCTCACAGTCCTTGTTTAGACGGTGCTCTGGCTCTCCTGGCAGCACAAACGCTGCTGCGTGAAGGCAGCGCATGTCGCTTGCTGCAGCTAGCAGAAAAGCAGCTCTGGGGGGAGAAGATGAGGAATGGATTTCACTCACTCCGTGCATTCTCACAATGCGGTTAATTGGGAGGAAGATCGCTGCAGTGAAATGCCTGGGCAGTGCCAAGGGTTCGGCCTCCGGATTAGCGGCAGCTCTCCCTGCTGCGGGGAGCTCTGGGCACCGTCCCCGCCGGCTGCAGCCACCTGGGGGGATCTTCTGTGGCTGCAAGTCTGCGGAGGTGAGGGCAAGGGCCCGAGGTGGAGCAGCACCTAAGGGTGGCCCAGCAGCAGAGTCTGATGGAGCGTTGATGGAGAGGCTGTTCAACAGCCCCCCTGCAGTAATGGGGGTGCAATGCTGCCTGTAGTCCCCAGCCCTAAGTGCTGCCTGACCTCTTAAAGCAGTTCCCAAGCTCACTATTGACAAGAGAATTAGGAGGGGCATGGATATCTTGAGACCTTCCTAGCCTATCTGCTGCTGCATGATTTGGGATGCCCAGAACGTTACATGGGTGCCCCCCTGCTAAGATGGACTAAGTGTCCTCCTCTTAGCTAAGGCAGGTTCTACACTAGTCCCATGGAAAGAATTCCCAGTTCCTGAAATACTAACTAGTGTACCACTAACTAGTACTTTTAGTTAAGGTTGAATTTTGTCTTGCTTCGCTGGGGCATGATGATAACAGCGTGAATGAAGACATGAGCTCTGGGAGCCCCCAGGTCCTTCAGCTTCCTTCAGTGCCCTGTTCTCCTGCAGGAAAATTACCAGCAGGTTCATCCAAGCAAAATGTTTCCCCCAAGAGCGTATTTTAAAAAGTCAGAATTAAATAAGTCAAACTTCCCAGCAAGGCCAGTAAATCAAATAATCCCCTAATGTTAAATCCCCACTCTTATTAATTCCAGCTGTTTCTGCCTATTTCTCCACCAAACAACCCTTCCTCATCTGCTTCATAAGCCAGACCTGTGGCATACTGTTGTTGTTTATATTCAGCTGCAAAAATCTGCAGGAGATGAAGCAATCCAGTGAGCCTCAGCAGATCCAGTGTCTGCTTAATTCAATAAAAGGAAGTTGGGAGTGGGAAGCAAAGGTACAGTAAATGGTAGGAAACTCTGACCTCTATTTCAGCTGAGTGTCTTGTCCTTGAAACCCCGAGCACGGGATCTGGTTGCTTCCCCCAAAACTTTTCCATCACAATAAATGTTTACATGCATGTTTTTTCCTAAACTGTTTGGAATAGGCAGAGGCTTCCAGTAGAATATTCCAAATACCAGCAGAGTATTTCATTTCAGTATGTGTTTATCATAAAAATCCCTATAAAATATGCCTCTGACACATCTGCTCCTTGTCTATGCCAGTCACAGCTGACCTCACCAGCAAAACTGAGATTTACTATGATTACAAATATAGCTGCAGCACAGCTAACTAGATTCTTTTCCATCTTCAGTGCTAACAGCTAAGCATTTGTATTTGGG
>JAVCKT010021379.1:27501-41305 GCA_032273925.1 Rhynchotus rufescens
GTGGGCCGAGAGGGGTGTCATAGAATCATAGAGTGCTTAGGGTTGGAAGGGACCTCAGAGGTCATCTAGTCCAACCCCCAGTCCCCTCTCTGGGGAAGACATCCTTCTTGTGTTTTCCAACCAGCTACGTGTTAAACAGGCATTATGGGCACTTTGGTTAGGATGGTGGATTAGTCTAATGAGGGCGAATGTGAGCTGAAGAAAGGGGAGTAGTCAGAAGACTAGGAAAGTCTTTGTTGCAAAGGGACAGAAAGAGGCTGAGATGTTGAAGTGTTGTGGTTTAACTGGAGCTGGTTAAAGCAGGAGACGGAATTAAGGGATGGAGGAGTTAGAAATGGAGCTGATGGGTGCTTGGCAGCTTGCTCTTCTTTGGCAAAGTTCTGCAGGCTTGTGGGAAAGGTGTGTTTTGGTGTATTGGATGGAGCGAATTACAGCATGTCCTGTGTCCTCCCATGTGTTTGTCCAGTCAGGAACGCTAGTCCCTGATTTTTATCTCTAGATTTAAACAGTACGACACTGCTAAAGTATGTGTGAATCCCTGTTCTGCCTTGAGACAACACGAGGCCCCTGGCCTGGCACTGACGGTACTAGCCAGCACCATTTACAGCAGTTCAAGTACATGACATTTCCCAGGGCCCTTGTGATGGTTAACGTGCAGTTCCTCCTGCTCTGCTTCAGTGACAGCCTCCTCCTCCCTCCTCCTTCAGCAGGACATTTACTACAAGAGCATCTCTGCTTCACAGAGATCTGTCTTCCCTTGCACAGCTGGTTTCCAAAGCAGTAATAGTGAGTTCACATGGGTTTGGATGAAGGCCTCAACAACAGCATATTTTGCTTTTCTTCCTCCAAGGACCTTATAAGATCTATTTCCATATTACATTTTCAAAGATCTGGGCTAGAGTAAACTATATTTTACCTACCCCCAGTCTACATTTTTACCACAGCTCCTGCCTGGGGAATTCAGGACAGCCAAGGTTTGCATATGTTTCTGTATACTAAAGCTAATACTCTCTTCAAATAGCTGGGACAGGGTGAAAGGAAATGGAATAACCAACTAGAAAGCTTCATAACCACAGAGTTATGTACCCTGGAACTGTTCTGGGCTTTCAAAGCACAGCTAGAAGGACACCAAAAGCATTCAAGCCTGGCAGATGTGTATCAGGATCCAGCTTTTAACTCGTGGCTGGGAAAAAAAAAAAAAAAGCTTCCTTGCTGTTGTTCCCCTTGGTGGGAAGGCTCATGGCTGTCACTCCCTGGCTCCACTCTCTAAAGGTCCCTTTGGGAGCTGAGGTTTCTTTGTGTTACACAGCAGCAATTAATTGAGCGGTTCAGGATATCCATGAGCATGATGGATGAGAAACTGAAGATGTTCTTTCACAGGAGGCTTTGAATGAAATACAAAAATATCTCAAGGTAGACCTACAGCACAGAGATGATCAGGAAATGACTTCTGAATGAATCCCAAACTGGCAACTGTGTGGGCTCTGAGAGGTGCGTCCTTGGAGAACACCAGATATTTTTGCCAGTATCTTTAATGGATGCAGTGACAAAGGCAGAGCCCCAGCATTACCTTCTCCCTACTGCCAGCTTAGGGCTTATTGCCCTACTCCCTTATGTCCTCTGTCACCAAGCCCGTCCTACCAGCAGGCAGCCACATGTCTCTGTAGGATTTGGTTCCTGAATTGTGAGAGCTTCACTCTCACAAATCCTTTTTGGCTTCTTACGTCTATGTTGGCCTGCAGTTCACCGAGTCACAAGGAAAATTCTGCTGACTGGACCGTTTTCACCTCCATTCATGCCATCAGGACTGCTGAAGGAGATATTTATTTTCACCCTAGGTAAAACACCAAGAGCAAAGCTGGATTCAGCTCCTGAGAAAGGAATTTGGCTGGCACAGCAGGGATGTGAGTTTGGGTGTAGGCAGAGTCAGAGGAAAGATGCCAGTCCCTCCAGAGCATTCCCATCAGAGCCCATCCCCAAGGTGACAAACCACACATTAGAGGAGATGGCCTTGGGTGGCATTTGCTCTTCAGGTACTGGGTGCAGCAGAGTAGTCATTCCCCCTGCACATTCCTGAACTGAGGAAGCCCACGTTTCCAGCCCACTCTTGGAAAAAGAGTGGTGTCTGTGATCTGAATGGCTTCAGAGCATGGAGACAGAACGGGACCACTGCCTAGTGAAGATCTTGATATTACCTTAAGGACATCGGTACTAGCAAGGTGGTGAGCCTGTGCTGGTAGTGTTGACCAGCTGGATCAGCTGCTGGAGCCCTTTGCTGTTCCTACCTTTCAAACTCCCCACCAAACCATTGTGTGGTGGAGTTCCATTAGGAAAGAGATGGGCACCAATCAGTATTTTTGGGAGCCCCATTGATTCAATTTTCCTTGAATTTGCAAGGCAAAAGGACAGACATCCTTTTAATAAAACCATCAGAGTAGATATATATATATTTGTACTATAATTTTAGAGACTTCAGTAGATCTACTGCAGGAAGGGTGGCATTGTAAGGACCACCACAGCTCCCGCCTAGAGGAGTTCTTGCTTCTGTATCTCTCTTGCATTTTCTTTCTTCCCCCTCCATACTCTCAGACTTTCTAGACATGTAGGATTCTTTGTTTGCTAAGTCTGTCTACTGTTCAGACTCTTGTTTTTCTCAGGATGGGGAAATGATCCCCCCAAAATGTAATTTCAGACATTACCCTTTGCAACATTCTGTCTTTCCCAGTTTACAAAAGAAACATAATTCAATTCAGAGTGGAAACATTAAGGCAGGCCCCACCAGATGTTTGTGGATTCCATGGGCTGTGCTTGTGGATACTTCGTTAAAGCAATTTCACTTTTGAAGAAAATGTAAATCACAAATATGGTTTTGATTGTAAAGAACAATGGATTCTTTTGGGGGCCTGTATTTAAGATGTGATAGCTTTTGTGTTGTCAAGATATAAGACAAATTTTAAGAAAACTCTCCAAAAATTGTAACTTTCTTTTCCATCATGACAAGGCAGGCGATGTTCCTTCCCTTGTCTGCTTAGACCATCAAACTGATACTGAACAAACTTTGTGAACCCAAGTAATTTTCCCCTGTCCTCTTGACTAAGGACAGGAAACTTGGATATGTGACTCGCAGACTTGTTTCTCTCCATCCTTGTTCAGCATAGCACTTAGTCATGAGCTTAATGTTCAGCTAATGACAGTTATGCACATGTTTAAACCTAATTGTTTAACTGAATCCAGGTTTAAATTTGGAGACAGCTGATGCTGCCAGTGCCTCTTCTTGTGCATTTCTTGCTCTCCCTGCACGCACTGTCCCTGTACAGAAATCCTGCAAGCTGATTTCCCACCAAAGTGCTTGAAAATCTTCCTTGGAGAGAAGGCAGGGAGATCCCTGTCCCCAAGGGCAGCAGGACAGCAGGCACATGACCATGAGGAGAGCTTTGGATTGCTTCTGGTTGGAAACATGACTCCATTTGTGTTCTCTAGAACCAATTTACACTGGCAAAGTGCAGCACATAACTGAAGGCACCGTGTTTGATGGATGGTATTGCTGAGGGTGCCAACATCAGGCAAGAGTGGTGGGTGATGCAGGAGTGAGGAGCCTCCTGATGTTTGGCAGCATTCATGAGGGTGTCTTTCTTCACAAAAGTTGGCTCTCATCCCCACCTATTGCTACTTCACAGCTTCCACGAGTCTTCTTTGCTCAAAACAGTCTTCCCAGTGACAGCCTCCAAGTCTGTGACCTACTGAAGACTCCTCCTCGCACCATCAGTGCTACCTCCCAGACACTCCAGGACAGTGCCAGGGAAAACAAATCATACTTGCAAATGAATCATCCAAGCAGAGCGTTCACAATATATTCAAAACCTCATTTTATTAATCAGCTCCTCACATCAGGAACAAGCCTAGCCTCCAGCATCTCTGACACGAGCTCAGCACATACTGATGGAGAATCCCCACAGAAGGCCAAATATCCACCAGAGCCACGATCGTACCATGCACATCGCAAAGCCCCACCTGAAATCTTTCCAACTATGCTGCTCTGTCCTTCTGAACAAGGTGCTGTCAATATTTCTGGGATTTAATCTTCTTGCTGGAAGGGATACTATGAACTGGCTCAGATGATTCAGAAGAGCTTTTCAAAGCCCTTAAACATATTTCTGTCTTCCCTTGCGCTGACCAGTCATCAAGTACTTGCATAAACTGTTGTGCAGATAGAGCCTGTGAGACAAGATAACGCGTGCACATCTGCCCTCCCACCCATCTTCCATTCTGTCTAGGTGCGAGACCGCTGCCCGTCTGACACAAGATGTGGTGCTTTGCAGCCCACTGCAAGGATTTGCAAACTCGAGGAATTTGTGAAGTGCTGTTATCTAGGCATACCTGCAATTAGTTGCCTATGCCAGGATGACTGAGAAGGTGCTCATGGAGAAAAAGCAGAGGTGTATTTCTTCCTCACAGAGATCTTTCTGATTGACTGAAAAAGCATTAGAAGTGTTTGAGAAAAAGTTAGCTACAGGTTACTAAGATCATGGAAGTGAGCGAGTTATATTGGAAGACAGAATCCCCTAAACTCCTTTAAGCAAAGGAAATGATTTTGATTTCCCATGCCCTATGTATTGCATCCTTTGGATTATCTCCGTGCAGTTTCTGTAGGATATCTTTGTTCCTTATTAGGCATTTCCAAGCAAGAAACCTATATTAGGACTTTAAATTCAGACACTGAAACCTCAGACTTAGTGTGTCTGAATCCATTTGACCAGTTCATGTGTTGAACATGCCAAAAGGACAAGGACGTGGCCAGCGCAGAGGTCTGTAGAAAGGAGCTCTTGACTGCTTGTTTGTGCTCCTGGTATTTCATGGGTTGCTACTCCCTCCCTTTAAGCTCTGTATCCTCTATCCCTTTGAACAGGGACACAGGGAAAGTGCAGCACTGCTTTGTGGCAACACCACATGGAGTATTTAGCTCTATCCTGCAGGAATGTTATCCACGTTAGCATTAGGGAATGCCTCTCCTGACTTATGGGGAGCAGTAATAAACCTAAGCTGCGTACCCTGGAGCAGAATTCCCCTATGTGAGATAAGATGTTCGCATCTAGCCAACACAGGAACTGTGTTTAGTCTAGGATTGCAGATAGTTCTGTACAGTAGTGGAGATCTCTGAGGGCTAGGTCTGTTTATTTGCCAATATTACTGCACTGTGGTCTGTTTTGCTGCCGTTCCTGGAACCTACATTTAAAAGAGACTGGTCATTACAGGGGCGGAATGTGACTGCAGGTGAGACTTGCAAGGACCTGCACTGGCCTTCTGCTATGTGGCTCAGTGGGGACCCATGCACAGATTACAAGGGTGCCCACATAGGGCACTGAAACTAGAACTTAAGAAGTGCAGGAGCATGATAGTGCAGGGCTTTGCACAGCCTTGAGAGTCTCTCTTCTTGTGCCTTTAGGAAGGTTACACCGAGATGGAAATAACAGTGCCTTTCGGTTATGCATTCATATCCAATTTGGGTGAAGCAGGTTCTCAAACACGCCATCAACCACAGACTTGTAATCCCCCAGCTGCCTGTGTGCACAGGGGAGGTCAGATCTTGATTTAACTCTCCTTTATTCCTGTTTACTTTGCAAAGCTTCTCATAGCTTGCACTGTTTGTACAGGCCTGGCCCAGCGGGACCTTTCATGAGCTGCATAACAGCCTTAGAAATACTAACATGAGCTGCAGAGAGAAAAAAAAACATCCCAGCAGTGATAAACCTTTTTTTTTTTTTTTTGGCCCAATCTCCTTACTCTTCAGATGGGTCTGTGCAGTGGGTGCCCTTAGGGCCTCAGTCCCCGAGAGGACCCTGCACACGCACCCTGGTCCCTCAGCTCCGTGCAGGTATGCCCGGATGGCCACTCCATTTGGAAGCCCAAGAAGAGCAGGGGGATCAAGGGAGGCCAGAGAAGCCAAGAACTTTGGGGTCCACAGGAGAGACACACTGGGCTGCTCATCGCAGCACTGGCATGGGACACTCCTTGGAGTGCCGCCAGGCCAGGACCTCGCTCATCTCTAACTGGCTTTGTCAGTCAACGAGCGTTTAAAAGATTTAACTAATTGGCTAAACGTAGCCTTTCCTGTCAGGCTGGATTAGGGGAAGGCCTTGTCCTGGGTCCTAGCTCGGGAGGCTGGGGAAGATGAAGCCTGCAGCACGCAGTGCTGAGCGCAGGGTTGCTCTCTCCTCCTTCAGCGGGCCGCTGCCGAGATGTGCTGTGGTGGGATTAGCCAGGCGACCGCTGTGAAGGGGGCTGCCCTGGCAGATCCTGCCACGCTGGTGACAGGGCCCTGCTGGAGGACACGCGGATACTGCAAACACTGCCCAGGCAGCCCTCACAGGCTGGGCCATGGGGAGCGGAGGCCTTTGCCGCCATTGCTGCCTCCATCCGCTCCAGAGAGATCCAGCCCTGCTGACAGGGCTGGCAGAGAGACTGGAGAGACAGTCTGTCCACGCAAACAGAGCACAGCTGGATGGGCTCAGCGTGCCTTTCCTCCCTCACACTGCTGTGTGCCCCTTGGCAAGCCCTGGTGCTTGAGGAGAGTGGCGGTTCCTCACGTTCAGAGGCTGTGCCCAGCGTGGCCCTGCGTGGCCTCGGGTAGCTGCTGCTCTGAAGTGGCTGTGGTGCCCAGGCCAGGAGGAGAGCGCAGGGCCTGTCTACCCGAGTCACTCCTTGGACTGACCCATTTGTCTCTCAGGGTTTGCTTCCACACTGTGTCTTTCCTTATGAGGAGTTCATCGTGTGCTTTTTTGTGCACGTGTTGGGAAGAAAACCAGTGTGGGTTGGTTTGCACACACCTCCTCCTTTGCATCACAGCAGGATCCATCCTGGAACAGAGACCTCTTCCCAGGTCATTACAGCTGCTTTCATATCCTGCTTCCCTCTGCTCCCTGCTCTGTGCTCCTGTAACACAAGGAGAAAGCTATTGAATCCCTCCCCTCTGCACTTCTCTGTGACAAACAGGTCACACCATCATCTTGGATAGTGAATATGTAATTGCACAAATATCTGAAGAGCTGAAGAAGGGAATAGCTGGTTTCCTTGGCCATAACAGAGAGGACAATTTGCAAGATTCAGGCATATTCAGGGATACTCTGGGTGACAGTTAAGAGCTTTCAGACAGAACAAAATGTCTCAAGTTGTCTATCAAGAGGTGGTCTGTCCTTTGCTGCCTGTTTTCTGTCACCAAAGATGTAGGTAGCTCGGCTGCTACCTTGGGGCCAAGCTGAGCTTCCACCTCCTCTGCTCTGGCAGCCCAGTGCCCAGCTTGGGCAGGTCTCTGTGGTGCTTCACACGGTTCCTGGGTCTCTGCAAGGCTGCAGACAGCTCCAGAAGTGCCTCCGAGCACTGTTCTCCCACTGCTCTCATTTACAGATCTCTCTGGCTTGAAGCCCTCAGCACCCCAGTTATTAAATGGCCACTGTTGTACAGCATTGTTCTTCGAGGTCTACAGGAGTGTTGATTAACAGAACATCAGAGGTCCTTGCTGCTCTTTGGGTTAGTGGCTGGCAGGAGCCGGGGCTTTCAGGTTTCAAGGCTGCTGAGAGCGACCATTATGTTGGTGGAGCAAAGCATCGATCCATGTCACACTGCATCTGGTTGTGCTGTTCCCGTCTGGTGCCCGGTCCCGCTCTGTGCGTTTGTCTTGGAGACCGGGCTGAGCGCTCTGCAGCGCCATTTCTTACTGGCACGCAATACAGGCTTGTGGTTATTTCATCTCTGGTACGCTCAGCAGCACAGGGCTTTGCCAAGCACAGTAGAAGTTTTTGCTTTATTTTATATTGACGGTGTTTGTCCACTGGAATAATTTGGCTGTGTTTCCTATACATCTTCTGCTATTACACTGCCTTTCTTTGTGAGTCTCCCTCTTTGACTGTCGTAGCAGAGTTGCTTTTCTAACTCACTGGCTCCCTAACCCTGTTATTACTTTTGGCACTCAGTGCGCATCCCGATTAAGCACATTGGCTCTCATTTTCTCTATTTCCACATTGGCCTGCTGTCTGAATTCCTCTTACCATTACATTCTAGCACTGCTCTGTGTTATTATTTATTATTTATATTGCAGTAGCGCCTTAGAGTCCCAACTGAGATCTTGGCCTGATTATAAGCGTCAATACAGCCTCTTAATATGCCCTTTTTCTACTGTTCTGCTTCTCTTGACTGTGGCTCCCCTCGATGTCTGACAGTGTCGCAGACTGTTTTCTGGGATTCAGAAAGTCCGGAGGGGTTTGTGTCCAGCTCTTTGGAGATCAGTTTGAAAGCTAAGGGACACAGTTACCCACTCTTCTAGACCAGGGCTCTCCTTGACTTTCTGCCTCTGGAAGAACAAGCGTGCCCCTTCGCTGAGGATCCCTGAGCTGTGCCATGGCCTGCTCCATTTTCACCATCCAGCACTTGCAGCCTGGGCTCCTGGTGACTGGGCTGGCAGAAACGTGCACCCATCCACCTGGTGAGGCTCATGCATGGAACCAGACACATGCATGCACCCAGGTGCAGATGCCTGCTACATGGCCATACTTGCCAAAGTGGCACAGCCAGGCGCTCTCCTCCCCAACATGCATATGCATGAGCACCTGGCCTGATTCATACAGCAGCCAGCTCCTTAAATAGCAGGTAACTATAACTGCAGGCTTGCCAGGAAATCTGTGTAGCTCTCTGTGTGGAGCTTGAGGCCCCGAATGGTGGTTAATGTGCTGTATAGTGGGGGAACGGGTGCACGCCTTTCTGTGTAGCTTGTAGTTTTATCAGCTTGATCATGATCGTGAGACAATGTGGTAGGCCAAGGGTTAAGGGTAGGGGTAGCTGGAAAAGCTGGATTTCTAGGGAGGAAGTCAGTGGATACCAATAGGGCCAGAACTGTGAGTCCATGCATAGCAAAACTGTTATTTAAGGTCTGAAAACAAAGCTGTTCCTGGCCTGTCTTTCTTCTCTGGCTTTGGTTTGGGAACGGTAATTGATTTAGCAGGTATAAAAAGTTGTTTTTTTGTTGCATGGTGGGAAATGTTAAGAAACAAAACAAAACAAAGCATAGTAGTGCTCTTGCGAGCGTGGGTCCAAGCTGCCATGCACAGCCCAGCTAGGCTTTGCCAGGTCTGCTTGCACAGGTTTCTTGGTTTCCAAAGCTAGGGTGACTGCTGTTGCAGATGAACTATGTGCATAAAACCTGCAGGGAGAAGGCTTAGCCCAAGTGAACAGAGGCACCAAAACTCCATCCACACCTTGTAAAGCACTAGTGTCCCAGGGGCAGAAGTGCAAGGCCAGCTAAGGCTGTTGAGGCTGGAGCTGTCACCGAGCAGGATTCTCACCACCAATCTCCCTGTGCAAACCATGCTCTTCACTGGGCAAGAAGTACATGATGGGTCACCAGGGCAGGAGGTCTGGGAACCAGACAGAGAGCTGATGTCCCCTGGGAAGATGGAAGGGATCAGACTGCAGAGAAAGAGCTGAGATCCCGTCCACACCAAGATCCCAACCCACTGTACAAGGGACACCTGCTGCTTGCACTGACAGGACTCTCTTCCCCTTTCTTATTTTTTCATCTCTTTTGCCTTTTTCCAGGGTGCCAGAGGACCTGACGGGCCAGTAGGCGAACCAGGATCGCGAGGTGTCAAGGTAAGTGTAGTCAGATGGCTAAGCTGGCTGAAACTGCTCTTAGCTATGTTGTAAAAGACGCTGGACAGGATTGAAGTCATGTCTTCCTTCAAGAATAAGGCAGGCTCAGTGGCTCTGTGAGGTCCAGGCACCACAGCAGGTCCACTCTGCAGCAGGAGCAGAGTCTGTCCACACAGACATCAAGGCCTTTGCTACTGAGATCTAGACCCCCAAACACAGAGGCATCCACAGATGTCACTGAGCTTCTGCTAAAGTAATGGGGTCCTCCACAGGCAAGGGAGTAGCTTAGCTGGCAGTGAGTGCCCCGAACTGTTATCTCTGAATTTCACACAGAAATTTAACAATTTAACATGACTGGTAAAACCAATTTAACATGACTGGTAAAACATGACCCTACCAAATGCATCTTTGTGCTGATGGAGCTCCTGTTAGTTAGATTAGGATGAGAAAAAAGCACATGGCAGGGATTGCCTGGTGCAAAGATAGCCTGCCAGATAGCTGCAAAAGCAGATTCCTGCTGCATGGCAGCCTCCAGGATAGGTATCTGGGAGAAGAGCATCATCAACACAGTTCATACTTGTGCCAACATCTCTCCCTCTTTTTCTTTCGCAGGGACGTCCAGGGGAACCTGGCAAACTAGGGCCAGATGGGCAGCAGGTACGTCCCCTGTGAGAGCTGGTGCCTGCCAAGGCTGGCGTGGTGTCAGACCCCACTGCGGGTGCCACACATACACAACACGCAGGGAACTGCAGTGTCTCCTGGCCAACGTGACACAGGTGACACATTCCCAACATCTAATCACTGTAATTGTGTGTTTGCAGGGGAAGATAGGAGAGACTGGGGAGACGGGATCACGTGGCTTCCCAGTAAGTGTTCATCCCTTCTGCTTCCTTTTGTATTGTTGGTTTCACTGCACTCCTTAAACTTTGGATCAACAATCCAACTGAAAAAAACTTGGATAATGTCTCAACTCAGGCCATGGGCCACCCCTCTGCTCCATTTACTGGAGCATTTGCAATGCATGTTATGTTCTGAGAGGCATGGAAGATTGCTACAGGGTTGGAACTGACCTTGGTATGTTTAATTTTTTTCCAGGGTATCCAAGGACCTTCTGGACCTCCAGGAGCAAAAGGGGCTCCAGGCGACCCGGCAAGTGTCTTACCACTCTCTCTTCATCTGCTCTCCCCCAGCACACAGGCAGACAATTCATTCATATATATATATATATTCATATATATATGTGTGTGTGTGTGTGTGTATATATATGTATATATATGTGTGTATGTGTATTTTCTCTATCTGGCTCTCCCCCTCTGTCTAGTCTCACTCCTGGCTTCTCTGTCCCTGCCAACTCCAGCATGGTCAGAGATGTGAAAGATTTGGCTACGGTCCTAGGAGACATGAGGAAAGAAAAGATCAGATCCCTAGAAAGAAAAAAAAAAAAAAAAAAAAGTCCTAGATAAACCAGGGAGAGCATAGGATGCAGCCTGGACTGGAATTCTGAAGGGAGGATAGGCAAAGTTGGGGCTGGGAAAGGGTTGGATGAAATAGGAGGAGTTGGGCTTGGCTGATAGAGATGGTTTAAGAGGGACCAGGACAGAGGCTGAGAGAGTCAGAACTGGAGCCTAAAGGAGCCTGCAGGATTGAGGAGATCTGAGGGATGAACACGAGGACCTGAGGGAGCACCAAGAAGACCATCTGAGCAGAAGGACATGTCATCTGCTCTCTGTGGCTGTGTGAACTGACCTGGACTGAAAAGGGAAGAAGATAAATAAGACATTTTTAAGTTACAATTGTTTCAGGTTGGAGCGAGCAAGATCAAGGGCCTTCTGAGGGGTCGTTTATCTGTTAAGGTGCCCCCTTGTCTACCCCTCTGGAGCTCACTGACTGTCTCTTGCACACTGTGTAGGTCCACTGTGACAGGAGAGAAGCAGTGTTTCTTTTTACAGGCCACAGAAGTCAGCCTTTCAGAAATGAAAACAGTTGTATGAAGAGACTCTTGTGTTTCTGTTTTTCAGGGACCACAAGGACCGCAGGGGCCACCTGGACCTTTGGGAGAAATTGGGCATAAGGTAGGTCTGATCTTTGTTCCCATTTCTTCTCCCCTCACACCAAGAGTGGCCGGACAGGAGGGACAAGTAAGGGTGCAGAGACATACCCCTCTGCACCCCATAGACACGAACAGGAAGGATTTCCCACGGGTCGACTTCCAAAGCAAACAGCCAAAATCAGAAATCTGAGGCTCGCTTTCATCAAAAGCAGACCATAGAATCCCCATTGGCACAGGAGCAGACCCGTCTCCATAACAAGAGAAATGTTTCAAAGCTGACCACACTCACAAGCGTGTCGCAAGCCCCCGATGTGCCAGAGACCACATTTCCATACCACGGTGCAGAGCTGAGCACAAATGCAGCAGCGATTCAGGCTTGAAAATGGTCTTTTCTCTCCCTGTCCTTGCTGCTGCCATCATGATCCGACACGGTTTTGTCAGCCAGCCCGGCAGTCCCTTGCAGGTAGCTGTGGCCACGGAGGAGCCTCAGAGAAATGCCCTTGCTGCTGGCTCAGGTTTTTTGATTTGTTGTTGCCACGAAGCAATGGCACAAACACACCCATGGCACGAGCAGTTGTCAAACAGTGCCCTGAGGACTGCGGGAGGTGCTTCCATGAGTTCCCTCTGGCTATTCTGCAGTCTCAGGTTGATTTGGCCTCCTTACAGTCCTGATCAAATCTACCAGTTCTCCTTGTGAGGCTCCTTTCCCTAGGTTGTGATGTTTCATTTGGTTGTGAAAACAACGAAGGTGCCTTTTAATATAGTCCACTGCAAACACATGAGTCACGAAAGTTTCCATTCTCATAGCTGCTAGACTGCATGGAGCACGCTCTCAGCGTAGTAAACCACACTGGGGAGCTGGAAAGCTCCTACCAAGCCACTTTCCATGTTTCCAACCAAGAAAACACAGAGTTTTATTCAAATCCATCTCTCCTTCAGGAGCCTTTCCCTGCACTGGCACCACTGGAGAAACCAAAGCAAGATCTTTTGCTTTCACTGGAGTGTGAATTTTCTCATTGCCTGACTTGACCACTTGTTGGTAAACCCAGCATGCATCCAGCTTCCTCCTCAGCCTAATTCATTTCAGCAGACTAGGAGCTGGCTTTATTCTTTGAGCAGCTGGGTATTCCCATGACTATGTGCTCTTGTTTCCTTTCTTCTTAGTTGCAGAGTTGCAAATAAGCCACTCAGATCCTGTAAAGACAAACTTTTCTGTCCCATCTTTAGCCTTCTTTTACAGATTCTCATTCCCCATCCTTTCCTGGAGGTGGTAGAAAATGTACAAAGATTAAAGCTCTCCATTTTTTGTGGTACCAAAGATGTTTAAATAAAGTGACCCTACAATTGCAAGCCTGGCAGCAGCAGGGCACATACTAAGAACAATCTGTAGGGTCATTTTTTTCATCCTATCTCTTCCCACCCTGTTCCCCATCGTTTTCTGGATCAGGTGTACATCTGTGGCTGTCTGGAGGATGCTGAGTCCCCAGTGTGTCAGGATGTATGCTCAGATAGACCAGACTTAGTCAAGTAGCTGCTGTTTTTTCAGCTAGTACAGCCTGGTGATGGGCCAGGGTTTCTAATGTGAGTTTCTAATCCTAGCCCTGTTCTTGGTGCTGGATGTTTGGTGGCCCATCCAGCCAGGGCAAGCGGGTGCTGGATGTCACTGTATTGGGTCATGTTGGTCTGAGGAAGCAAGCTGAGGACAGCAAGCACACAGCTGAATTTGTTACCCGCTCTATTAGCCAGCCCGCTGAGCCCTTACGAATGCCTTTCACGTCTAATCACGTAGCTCTTCCTGCCCCCCCTAACTAGTGCCAACACTGCTCCCCAGTGTGGTTTCTAACCCCAGCAAGCAGAGGGGCTGCGAGGAATGAGAGGCGACTGGGTAGAAGGGGCTGGGAGGTTGCAGCAGGCCTGGGGACAGCGGGAGCGTGAGAGAAGAGCCTGGCCCTCACAGGAAGGGACACCAGGGGTCCGTGACCCCCGTGATGCCCCGTACCCTGGGCCAGTGCCAGGGAGGTAATTACACTGCAGCGAGGGCTCCGTGCCCCCAGGAGTGCTCTGCTGGAGGGATTATGTCTTTGTTCTTGCTTTCTGCTTGGAAAGAAGAGGGTT
>JAVCKT010021379.1:41467-59852 GCA_032273925.1 Rhynchotus rufescens
TGTGCTGGAGGGATTTTGTGTTTGTTCTTGCTTTCTGCTTGGAAATAAGAGGGTTGGAGGAGGTTTTCACCATATTTTTTTTTTTTTTTTCCCCCCCTCTAGGGACCGCCTGGCTCATTGGGACAACCTGGCCTTGCAGGTGAACCTGGCATGAAGGTAAGAAAAGCCCTTCGTGCAACTTGTCTGTCAGGGCAGGGAGAAATAACAGTCACTTTGTCTCTGCCAGGAGAGGACAGCCTTGTGGGTTCACCACTGAGCAGCCAAAGCAGGCAGTGTAATTACCTACAAAAATCAAGTTAAAAAAAAAAAAGAAAAAGGGTTATCTTTAAGCTCGTGTTTACAAATTTCTGAGCCCTATCTCTGTGCCAGAGGAGGGATGTCACTGGTGTGAGGAGAAGCACCGTTCCAGGGATCTCCTGCCTCCAGAGCTGGCGCAGAGCTTTGAAAATGCAGCTCAGTTCTTTCCCAGGTGTGAAATGTGAGCAGTGAAGGGAGTTCTTGACCCAGAGACTTGATTGAAACAAGAAGGGTCTTGGGAAGGTCCCAAGAGTAAAAATATCCTCAGAGAAGATCCTGCCGCAGTTTGCAAATCCTGGCTACCTGGGGACTGACCTCCTCTGATGGTTGTTGATGGGAAGGTGCCCCGCTCCAGAGCCATGAATGCACCTTCTTGTCCAAATGGAAAGGCCTTTAAAAAAAAAAAAAAACCCTCTTTGTTTGAATAAGATCTCTGTGCTTAGCAGCTCAGAGGGAGTTTTATTTTATTCTGTCCCCCTCTCTGCTTCGTTTGAAGGATCGCTCCTGTATGCAGAGCCTTTGAACAGGCTGTATTTGGGGATTAAATGCAATTTCCTCTGTGCTGTTCTTCCCTCCCCACCCCCACTGCCGCCCTTTGCCATGTTTTCCTTGGCAAATCTTCTGACGTTTCACTGGAGCTACTGTGTCTTTGGCGTCCTGATACTGCGCTAGTGTCTCGGCTCCTGTGCTCCTGGCTGCCCCTCGGCGCCTTCGCTGCCTTCCCGGGAAGAGCACCAGGCGTCCGTGGTCCGTCTCCCCAGCGAGGATTTGCCATCAGCAAGCAGTTTGTCCCCATGTCTGTGCTTCTTTCTTCTTAGGGCGATCCCGGCCAGCTGGGAGTCCCTGGAGAGCAAGGCCTCATTGGTCAAAGAGTGAGTACAGTCCCGTTCCCGTTGGGCTCTGCCGTATCACTCCCCTGTATCCCCGCGATGCTGTTTTCCCTGTTTGCCCACAGCCTGGGCAAAGAAGCCCTGATGTGGGAATCCCGTAACCCTCCTGTCCCTTGGCCTGGCAGGAATGCCTTCCTCCCAGGGTCCGTGAGTTTGAGCTGGCCCCCGTACACGAGCCGCTCTGACGCTGCAGAGCTGGTGGCTGTCGCAGCCTCAGGCAGTCATCCGGGCAAGCAGCTGGCAATCCAAGGTCACAGGGAGCTCTGAAAATAGCTCCAGGGGAGATCTCCGTATCCTGGCCGGTCGCTCACAATGCAGCAGTTGTGCAGGATGCGAAGGGCAGGCTCCGGCCGCGGCCGCCGCTGGGCACGGCCCCTGCGCGGCCCGCGGTGTGAAAGGGGCTGTGTGGGAGGAGGCCGGGTGTGCAGGCCGGCTCTGCGCCCCGGCACGGGCGGCTCGGGGGCAGAAGGGTGGCATGAAGCGGGGGAACACTGGCTGCTCTGTGCGCGCGTGGGAGGGAGCCAGGCGGCCGTGAATGCGCGGATTGATGCCGGCAGTGCCGCGTGGCCCTGCTGGGGACTGGGGCCGCTTGTTGGAGCAGCATGGGGAAGCCCCAGGTTACATGAATACGGACTGAGCCCTCTTTTCCACCCGGGGAAAGAGGTCTTCCCGCAGGCCGGTGGTGGGGACTGTAGAGGAGGAAATACGGCTCCAAATGAAGCAAGAGGTTGTCATCGTTTCTTGCTGCAGGAAGGGTTTGTGCAGCGCCAGCTTCCCCTGCCCCTGGGCATTGGCACGGAGGTGTCACCCGACTGCCTCTCTGCAATGCTCCCTGCCAAAAGAGATTTGGACACGGCCTTATGTCTCTTTGCCTCTGTGTCTTGCAGGGAGAATCAGGGCTGGAAGGGGACAGCGGACCAGCGGGCCCGGATGGTGTCAAGGTAAACCCTGCTGCTGTGCCTGGTTCCAGCGGTCGCGTCCTGCCCGTGCACTCAGGCCCCCAGTGCTCCCATCAGCAGGAAACGGGGGGCATTAGAAGCCAAAGCAGATATTGGGATTATTCCATGTGTGCAGAAGCATCTGTCCTGCTCCCTTTGCCGTATAGGAGGCAGCCACCTCAGCTGTACTTGCTCCTAAAGGAAAGGTCTCTGCTGCGGTCCTACCTGGCCATAAAAGACTCTCTCTGCTTTAAAGATCCTTCATTAGGCTTGTGCTCAGACAACTGAGAATCATTCAGGGACTAAGCTCAATGCACATTATGTTCAGTCCTTCTGTTACCTGCTTACACCTGTTAAACCTGCTGCTCTCACGCCGGAGCTGCATCCCTGGCAAGGCGCAGGCACAGCAGGGCTGTGGGAGTGAGGGATTTTTCCACTGCTTGGTCCTCCTGCCATCTCTCCTGCATATTGTGCATTTTAGCTGATCTGTTTTTCCATAGATGAAGTCTTTCTTCTCTCTGCTCTGTTTCTGTTACTCCTTTCAAAGCTGAGTTTTTCTTGGAGCAGTATTTGTGAGGGCCATTTCTGTCCCTTTAGGGGTTGTATTTCTGCCTGGCATGGAGAGAGGCCTGGCATGGCTTGCAGCTCCCCTTCTCTGGTGATTGATAGCTGCAACCTTGGGAAATTTGGGATGCAGAGGCAAGGTGCTCTGACGCAAAGTTGTCCCTTGTCTGCTATCCCCTTGCTTCTCAGATTTATGCAACAATTTGTTTTGAAATAAGAACTAAGGATTTTTTTTTTCCCCTGCAAGTTCACATATTGTCAAATTTAAGCTGGGTAAAGCTTTGATTTTTACAAAGGATTCCTCATGTTTCACTGTTCTTCCCACATTTTTGGCATCGGATCAGCCCTTAAGAAAGGTCAACTTCTTCAAAGTCTCGTTTCCAACAATTTGTCTGGTTTATTTGAGTTTACAGATTAAATTTCCAACTAATCAGGGATTCCTGATCCTGGCAGGGGAAATCAAGAATCATCCATCATTCTGCCCCACTCTACTGACTACGACATTGCTCATGAGTGGAGAAACCAGATCCCCTTCCTCTTGGCAGCATCCCAAATGCTTACTCAGGTCTTGCCTTGCCCTGCATACGTAGGAGCCCTAAGGCTGCTACCTTGCCTGTGGAATAGGGCTCTGATTTCTGTCCTTGTGCACCCGGCCTTTCCACACAGGCCAACACATTTGTTCCATGGAAAGAAAAAGCAGCCAGTCCCACAACGCACAATTTACTCTTTTGTTCTAGTTAAACTGTTCACTGTGCATCTCTATTTCTCCTTATCTCTGAATGTCAGACTGCAAGATTCCTCCTTAAAGACTTTGAAGACCTTTGTATTCTCTTGCCCCTCCATCCTTAAGGGATCTTGAACCAAACCTGATCTTTTCAGCCTAAATGGGCCTTGGCCGTGCAAGCATTTGTTTATCCATAAGAGACATGACTGTGCTCTCACCAGCCCAGCTGCAAATCAAGAATCACTCCATTAAGACCAGTTGGTTACCCAAGGGTCGGTGCTGCTGTGAGTACAGAATTGGCTCTTTTGGTTGTCTCCATAAAATTGTGCGCCATGGATTGTAATAAAAGCGATTGGACGTGATACCCACCGCTCCAACCACAAATGGATTGCGGGGCAAGATGACATTGTTTTGCAGAGTGTTTATTTGAGCCCTGGGCTGCTTCCCGCCCAGCAGCAAGCGCCAAGCGGGCGATCCTAACGAACACGTCCTATTAAACATCTTTCAGCATCCTGAGCTCAGGGCTTCTGGATGAGGCAAGCGAGTCTCTCAGACTCGTCTGCCTGTCTCATGCACGTGGGAGGCTCGGGCCTTATTGCAGGAGGAGCAAAGGGTTCAAATTACCCTGTGTAATGGGGGAGTTCCTCCTCCTCCAGCCAAGAGACTCAAAATAAAAAAAAATAATAATAACTGGTTTTGCTCATTTTGCTAAATGTCAAGTGTGTTATGACTCAGGCTCATTCATCCTTTTGTTTGCAGGCTCTCTTCCTTCCCAACTCCTGAAATATTAATTATGTGGTGGTTTTTTTCCTTGCAAGAGCCCTGTACAGTGACCCGAGTGCTGTGTGGGTATGAAGAGCTCACTCCCTCCTCTCTTCCACAGGGAGACAAAGGAGAGCAAGGCCTGGAAGGAGAGAAAGGAGAAAAAGGCAGCGAAGGGCTGAAGGGAAAAGAAGGCCCTCCGGGATATCCGGGAATCACAGGTGTCCGAGTGAGTCTGAGAAACCAGCCTGCTGGGCTCCGTCGGCCGGTCGGGGGGTTCCTGTAGTGCCTGGCGCTCTGCTCTGCCTCTGGGTCTGTAAAATTCAAGCTCTTGGTGCAGGAAATCTCCTGTGCCCTCTCATTAGGGTCACAGCACACGGCTTCCCAAACCGGCAGTTGCATCCTGGCCTGAAAAGATGAGGGAGGAGAGCTGGGTGCTCTTGCCTAAATCCCTGTGTGCGAGAGGCTTTAACCCTCCTTGGGTTTAACCCTCTTTGGGTGCTGCCGCTGCCCTGCCGAGTTTTTGCACCCCAGCTCGGAGAGTGGCACAGCTGAGGTCTGGGGTGCAAGGGCCAGCTAGCTCGCCTGCACAGACAAAGTCTTTTTGCAAAAGAGGACAAAAGAAAGCTGGTAGTGTTGTGCCTGGAAGGCTGGATTTCCTTTAAACCTAGCAAGAAATACACACAGACCTTTTTTTGTTTTCCTTTTCTTTTCCTTTTTTTTCCCCAAGGACAGCAATTACTGTAGATATTTATACCACTGTAACAGGACATACTGTGTTGCAGCAAAACACCTGGAATTTCCAGAGGAAGGTGTAGAAAGCAAACCAGAATCCATTGCTAGGACAAGGAGTCCTCCGAGATGAAGGACAGGGTGGTGTAAAGTATGTTATTTTTTGCAAACCTGTACATCCAGGAGAAGGATTGGTCCTTTAATCGGGATGCAGATTTGAGATGGGGGTTGCTTCTGTGCTTCTGCACAACCTCTGCAGGCAGAACCCTCCCCGGCTCTCACCCCACACCTCCTTGTGCAGCCCTGGCATCCTGGAGGGGACAAGTGGCCCGAATTTGTCGGGCTGATGGTGGTACCCAAAATGCTTCCTCGAGCCACTAGGTATCATGTGCCCAGGGGGATGCTCCCTTCTTGCTGCCAACGAGTGTTGTTTTTCCTTTTGGTGACACTGTGGATGGTGAAAAGGAGAGCAGGAGGAAGGGTGTGAGGAGATGGAAGCAGCAAAGGGGTTGGACTTGTGTTATTTTTGGGTTGAGGTTGGGATTTTGCGCTCTGACTCGACTAGAAAGTGGAAACATTGGCTTAATACCGTTGTGCCGCTCTGCAACACCATAAATGTGCAGGACGAGGCTGGAGAGCCGCCCCAAATGCAGCCACACTTGGCCACAGCCCGCCGTGCCCGCAGGGAGCTCCATGCAGGACTGGGAGCGTCCCGAGGGCGCTGGGGGGTACCTAGTACCCCAGCTCCCTGGGCAGCCTGGCATGGCTCGGTGCCCGGCCTCAGCGCAGTTTGCATGCGCTGGGTTCCTGCCTGCTCTGCCTGTTTGTATTGCACATGTTTAAGCACCAACAAAAACACTGAAATTACGAAAAAGCCATATTAAGTTATAGTGCATAAAATATAGATTCTCGCAGATTCCATCCCTGCTGTTTGCCAGCATGTCCCTGGGAACATGATGCCGTTTTCTGTTTTATTATTAAAAGGAAAAAAAAAGTCAATAGAGCCAAGATTCCTGTACATAATCACTCCACTTTGTTTTTTTTCTTTTTTTTTTTACTGTGGAGTGCTATATTTCCATCTACTATTTTAATACACTTCCTTATGCCTAAACTCTAGCAGACTGGGAAGCCCGCATAAGATTGAGAGAGTGAGCGGTGCCTCCTTTGCCACATACTTGGCCATTCCCTAATTTAGAGGCCATCATTGCTGCCCTTACTGAGGAAATTTAACGATAGAAGCCCTATGACAGAAGTACAAAAACTTCCTCTGTCAATATTTTGAGGTTTTTTAGCTTCCTATGGAGAAAATGCACAAATACTGGTGAGATCTTCCTGAGGTTTCTGCCAACATAAAGTTTGCAGATTAGAGGTGCAAAGCACTAGAGATAACTATAATCCCCTCCTCATTGAATGAGGGTTAGAAGCTGGAATACAAAATCATTCCATCCTCTGTAAGATGGATGCCCCAAAGCCACCTTAGGCACAGCCAGCCATAAAATAGGATGGAAGAAGGTTTCTTAAGGCTGTTGGACAAAGTTAAGGTCTCATTAGGCAAAAATGATGAGGATGTCCCCTGAGGGCAGATGGTTGTATGGTGACAGTCTCTTGTGCCAGGTTCCTAGAGACCTGTCCCATAGTGTGACACCACCAGGGCGGAGACACTGGGTTTGCTGTAGGCATGGAACATTTCCACCTTGTGTTCATTGCGTATGTTTTTAATACAGCTGATGTGATATATGCGTGATAGTGATACCAGTTTAGACAGCTTTAAAGTAACCTTCATCTTTAGTTATGGCATCTTTTTGAGGTCTATTCTGGTGCGGTACCCAGGAGTCCTCACAGTTGTGTTTTGCTGCTGCATCATATTTTCTGTGGGCTAGAGGCCGTAGCTTCAGCTCCAATATTGTTAAGGTGTGTTGGTCACATCCAGACGTGGCAAGCGGGTGTTACTGCTTCCATGCCAGTAGTGGAAGAGAACACATGCATGTGCATGTGGATTTGTCTAGGTACCCATGTCCAGCCATCTCATAAATTGACATGGAGCTGTCTGGAAGCCCAGCATCTAGTGCACCTTCCTTCCCAAACACGTTGCTGTAAAGCTCCATGAAGCTGATGCCCATCCGTAGTCACCAATATAGAGACTTCTCCAGGGCTTGGGTTTGGTCCTGCACTGCCCTTAGTGCTGGCAGCGGAGTGGTGTGCCAAGATTGCCCTCCATGGCCACCAGAAAACCCCTTTCCAGCACAAATCCCTGCAGCTGCACCATTTTCTGAAGAAATCTCCTTTGCTCCAGGGACATGTTTACTCTTAATCTTTATTTTGCTTATGTTTAGAGGAAGGTTGCACTTTAGTATCAAGTGTCCCCTTGGCAGATGTGGGAGACAGGATGGCCGAAGGCTCTGGAATGACGTGGCTCTGTCTGCTTTCACAGCCCCCCCTGCCCGTGCGCCCCGGGGGAGAGGCTGGCGCCGGCAGCTCCCCGGGGAGCCGCAGAGCAGGTAGGAGCAGGCAGCTTGGCAGGGCACCTCCAAACTCGCCCTGCACTCGCTGGACGGCAACATAAAGCATCTGCTCTGCCCTTTCGGGTCATGCAGAGGAGAGACTTTGACACAGCAAGGCTTACAGCAGGCCCAGCTCTAGCTTTAGCGAGCGAGATTCTATTTTCCAGAAAGCTATCGTGGCGCTTTATATAGATATAACATTATATAGATATAACATTTATATAGATGTGACATTACCCAGCACGACCAAGCTTCCTTGGGAGCACGAGAAGCCTTTTTCAAAGGATCTTTTTCAAAGATCTCCCGCTTTATCTTGGCTCTGCCACCCCCAGCATTAGCATATCTGAAAATCGGTTTCCACTGCGGTTGGAAATCACAAACAAAAGCAGCAGGGAGGCCCAGCCACGTCCCCAGGGGTGGTTTGTACACGTCTCGGAGCCAGTGGATTTCAGCAAACAAACCTGGCAGCCGAGATGGGCCCCGAGTCTCACAGCTGTGGCTGGCAGCCCTCGAGGCAGCTGGAGCCATGAAACACGAGAGTCCTCTATCTTTTGGTCACTTTGTCCAAGTTCACGCTGCTCCCTTCAGCTCGGTTTCCTGCTCAGCAGAGGGACAGGCCAGTTGTCCCTCCGGTAGAAAGGAGGAGATCGGAGCATCTAACACATCGAACCCCAGCTTAATGCAGTCTCCTGTTGAGATTTTAAAACTCACAGCAGTGATGTGCATCTCTTTAGCTGCACTCTTCTGTGTGATCCCCTCCCAGGGGTTTCCTTTGGGGAAAAAAACTGCCTTGTTTTTTGCCTTTACTTGATCGTGACTCTTCTGCACTTAGCCACTGGACCCTCCGTTTTGCTGCTTTTCTGTGAAGTGGCCTGTTTGAGCTGACAGCCTCTGCCCCTTGCAGAGTGCGAGGGAGCATTTGGGGCCTCTCGGTTGAGACACAAGTCCTGAAGGGTCTGAGATGAGCAGCACCCGCAGCAGGAGCGAGAATCATCCCCTGCACGTTGAGGCTGTCCGTATGAATGAGGCAGGAGGTGGATCCATCTCCACAGTGAGTGAGAGACCAGAGGGCCAAAGAGCACTGGGAACCTGATGGGACCTGCATCCGTGCCACAAGCATCTCAGGTTTGCCAAAATTCAGAGCTCATTTATCTGCTAACCCATAAGTGTGACAGGATAGTGTGACAGTGCCTGGAATATCCAGATGACGCTGGAGTGCAGCGTGCCCTTGCAGCGGATCCTGCCTGCTTTGTCCATCCTGCTCCTTGCAAAAGAGGCAAAGAATCAAAATTCAAAGCTGCTGGCGTGGAACCAGCACCCCGGACACAGGCAGGTCGTCACCAGGAGTAACTGCCCTCTGAAAGTGCTTCCCACTGCCCCTCTTGATCTCCAGCAGTAGAGCAGTTTTGCCTTGGAGGCCAAGGGAAGAGCCGGTGGCCGTGTGAAGGCCCAAGCCAGTTGGCAGGAGCGGGGCACTGGGTTTCCAGCTGCTCCCCGTAGCTGCGCGCTGCGGTTTTTGTAATGTGCTGGTCGTCACACGAGGCAGACATCTGATAGCGAGATTTTTACAGTTCCAGGAAAGGAACTGGAGAGTCTGTAGGTAATGAAATGCAACATGCTCTGAAACAAGAAAATCCCTCGTTGTTCAGCAAAACTGGGAGCGGAGTCCTTTTCTTTTTCCACTTCCTTTTTGACCTGAAATCCTATCTGCAGTGCTGTTCAAACCGCATCAGGAGGGAAAAGCCTTTTAGCCAGACCCTCTGGTTGTGTAAAGCAGTTACATCAGAGCAGCCCTGGCTGCTGCCCTCTCTGCTGTGCCATGGACATGTGCACCAAGAGCTCTCCAAAGGCCCGGAATTCCTTTGCTCAAGCACCACCAGGACCGGGCTCCTTTTGTTTGCTCTCCCTGTCCGCAATTGCCCAAGGCAGAGAGAGCAAAATAACAAAACTGGACTGGGGTGGATGTCTGAGAAGGGTTTGGGGGCCAACTCGCATGGATCTCAACCCTTTGAGGAGGACAATCTCCATCATCTGGAGAAGGGAGGCTTGCTGGCCTGGACTGTCCTCTGAGCTAGGAGAGCTGCTGCAGAAACACCATGGTCTGGGCTGCTTTCTGGGCTGTGTTATGCAAGGACAGAGAGGGAGCTAGCTTTTGTCTGACACACTGCTCTAGTATAACCTTGTCCAAACATCACTTACAGCAGAATTTGTCTTAGAGTGGTTTTCTGCTCTTTGTTCTTTTTTGTTTCCTGCCTCTGAAAATATGGTTCAAAGATTTTGCTTTTTTTGCATCAAAGTGCCTCGCTCTGCTGCTGTTGAATCCAGCCATTCAGTCCAAGCACATGAACTCAGCGAAAGCTGGCAGCGCCACAGCACTTGCATGGCATTTGCTCCCTGAAAATACCGAGGCTGCCGAAGAACAGTCCTGGAGTCACTTCTGGTTTTAATCTGTGTTGTCCATGCAGGAATCTGCACTTCTTTTTTTTTTTTTTCTCCTTTCTTTTTTTTTTTGGATAATGTACTGAGCTGTTTTTTCCTAGAAAAGATAGTTTTCATGTCATGCTCTGTGGGCTGTCCATGGAGCTCTTACTGAAGGAAGCGTCTTCAACGCCCCCAGTTTAAGGACATGGGGTTATTTGTCAGCACTGGAAGGAGAATATGGGCCATGTGTTTGGGGAAGTGTTGAGGCAGAGCCTAGCAGGAGGAAGGACATGGCAGAAGACCCTTTTCCTGCCTGTAGCCTGTCCTTTTCAGTAGCTGCTACATCAGCAGGGCCAGTTCCCATGCTGGAGTGGAGTTTCTGTAGTCGACCGTGTCTGCACTTGGCCATGGTATGTCGTTATGTAATAGCCTTGGAGCCTTGGAGGGCCGTTGCAAGCGTGGACAAACATCCAGCAAAGCCATGAGCAGGTACTTTGCCTTGCGTCCAAGATCAAAGGGGAATGGAGTTGATTAGGAAGGAAGTCAAACATGCATAAGCTCTTTGCTTTGAGTAGGGCCAACGGCCAGGGTGAGCGCTGCTCTGTGCAGAGGAGCCCACACGTCTCCCCATTCCCTGCTGAAAGCAGCTTTGAAACCCTTGTGCAACGCTGCCTTAAGCTGCAATCAACCTCTCCTGTTATTGCTGGAATAACCAGTGCATCTCCAACGGCCCCCGTTCAGTCTGTTCTCTGGAAGTCCAAACATCCCATTTGCAGGGGAGCAATGTGCAGAGTTTTGTTGCTTGAGGGTTTTTTCTTTTTTCCCCCTTGTCTGCCACTCTGGTGTCTTGCTCAGTCCGTCAAGTCCATGGCAGCCTTTGGAGGGGCCCATGGAAGCCTCCGAGCAGGAGGAACTTTGCCGGGACTCACCACGTGCTCCCGGGGCAGCGCGGCCGGCGCTGTGCTCCACGAGGGGCTGTTGGCCCTCGCAGCGAGTCCGCCAGCTCTGCCCCGGCTCTGCGCAGCTCGGCAAGGCAGGCTGAGCCCAGCTGGTCTTCGTTTAGAGTTAATAGGAGCTGAAACGAGCCAGAATTTGAAATAAATCCCGTTGACTTGGCACGGTTTCTTTCCTGACTCAGACGAAGGAGACGTACTTTGTGTGCAGTTACTCCAAGATTCCCCTCCTTATTGAGAGAGAAGATTTCATTCCTCTCCTCTTCCACAGCCCCAGGGCACTCGTGTCCTTCAAAAGGAAGGTGTTAACCCCTAGTGTCTGGAGGAAAGCAAAAAGATGCGAGTAGGACTCACGAGTGCAAACAGGAGCTTTCCTCCCCAAGTGCTCACCCTATTCCTTCCTTCCTGGTCCTCAGCTCGCGTACAGCTTCGCTCTTTGGAGTGTTTTGGTGTCATCTTGTGCGGAAGTTTCATCTTGCAGAGACGGTGACTTCCTCCTGGATGTGCTTTTCCTGCACATCCTGTCCATCGAGCCACGTTTTGGTGGTATCTTTGCACGCTGTGCTATGTTAGAGACGAGGAAATAGAGGGAGAGAAAAAAAAAAAAAAGAAAGATTTTTCCAGAAAAATAAATGAGTAGCAGTTGAGGTCTATGAGACCCAACCAAGCCAGCTCAGAAGACGCAGTGCTGTTCTGCATGCTGTTTTCTTTGCTGACTTAGCTTGTGGCTGCTCCGAAAAAAAGCAAACTCTGTCTGCACTCAGATAGACTTCCCATTCCTGAAACAGGAGTCACATATTTCAGAAGAGCTGGAGCTCAGAGAGCAACATCTGCATACAGATGAGAACTTGAGAACTTCCACTAAAGCACGGAGTTTTGGATATGAGATTTCGGATTAGAATTCACAATTTAAGCTGAGGAATTCAAGTGAAAGGGTAGTCATGGGGATTTCAGCTGTACTCTTTCCATCTGAGCTCTTTTTATAGGATTTCACCATTATGCTTTTTCTTTTAATTCAGCCAGCCAGCTCTACCTGTGCTCACCATGAGTTTGGTTTCTGCAAGCTAACCAATGGCTCTTTTTTTCCACAGTGATCCCAAAAGAAGTCCTCTTAACCCTAAAGTACAATCAGGTCTTTCTCGTCAAGAACAGTTGAGTCCCTCTTGTTCCCCCACATTTACTCAGGAGCTGCTGCTGAGTCTCCTCCTCTCCCAAACTACTGCTAGGCAGAGAGATTATGAAATATGTTTCTTATAAATCTGAAACGTTTATGTCTTCAAATGCCCAGCTCCAATAATCCCACTAATTTCCTGAGTGCTTGTGAACTGTTCTCTATGCGAGGAGGCTTCTCTCGATCAAAGTTTATTAAGCGGAGTTTCTCATCTGGAGACACTGCTGAGCAGTAGGAAATGATAGAGGGCTTTTTCATTTCCCTTTAAATGAGCTCGTTGGCTGGATCTTGAACAAATATGGGCATGGGCTTGCTATGTTTCTTGCGTTGTTACCTTTATTGCAGCTTTAGTTTTTCTGTCTTCCCAACTTCCCGTGCCTCAAACTATCACTGGTTTTTGCCTTCACCATTGGCCTTTTTTCTCTTGACTCAGTTCTTGTGTTCTGGTTCTATTTTTTCCTGTCTCATATTTGGTAGAAAATAGTCATCCTCAACCCTAGGCCTTCACTTTCTGACATGAAACTTTCCAAATAAGTTTCTGCTCCACGTTGATCCTGCCAGTCCTGAACCTGTGTGGGATGGGGCTCAAGAAGATGTCTCAACAGGCGCTATGTCCTCATAGTGCTTTCCTCCTGGGCCATGGTGCAAGTCTGTAGGAGAAATAGAAATTTCTCTCTGAAATGTCAAGAGCCACAGCTCTCCTTGGTCAAACCAGCTTGGTGGGCAGCTTTCCAAAGTCAGTGCATGAACCAAAGCACCACCAAATGTGGGGGAACCTGAGTCTGGATTTCAGCCTGTTCTTAGCTCCATTTGAGCTGTATCCATCTACAGCTCATCCTGCTTCCTTGGTTTCTTTCTCTGGGTGTTGTTGCTCTTACATGGATTTCAACTGTTGATGCCTTGAGAATTTAAAGCTGGCCTGCTCATCTCTCTGCTCCCAGTAACATTATTGCTGAGCTGTGCCAGAGACCAAACTTCACTGCCAAACCATCAGCAGCCAAAAGCACCATTTTCTTTCCTGAAAACCTAATCAATTTGGAATTATTGGAAAATAAACCGTCTGGCTTTATCCAGGGAAATATCTGATGCCGTTTTTAAACACACATAAAATTGAGTTCTTAGTGAAACTGGCAATGATATTTTAAACAAGATAAACCTAAGATTATAGTTTTTGCTTTCTTTCATTATTTTGGCATACCTGAAAGCACATGACCTTGTAAAACTGCTGTGTCCCACCACCCCAGTCGCAAACACCAACTTCTTCTGTCAGTACTGGCATGCAGGTCCAATAAAAGGTGCCAGTATATAAAGAGAAATCACCATTTAAAAATAATCCCACTTGTGGAAGAAGCTTGGAAAGATTTATTTTTTCAGCAAACCAGTAACCTAAAGCAACATACAACAAAATGTGCACAAACTCCAAGAATAAGAAGCGCCAAGTATTTGGTGCCTTGGCACACTTGCTGATTTGAATCCAGCAAAAAGCACTTGGGAATGAATTGAGCTGATGTATAGGCTTTTCTGTATTTTCTGCCTCTCACTGCTGTTTCTGCTAGAGCACGGAGGAAGCCTGGAAACAGCCTCGCAGTGTTGGTACCAGGAGATGCTGCATTCCTGATGTGGTCTGAAAACCCTGGATGAAGTTACAATCACACAGAATTTGATTTTTTTAAAAAATTCTCTTTTTCTGTTCCTGCCCTGTTCTTGGGCAGAAGAAGAATGGGGGGGGAAAAAAAAAACTCTGATTTTTTGAAGAGCTACCAAAGCTGGTGCTGGGTTTGCTGGGGTGTCTGAGTGCATGTAGGTGCCCTGTGAACCGCTGGGATTGCAGTGGATGGCAACCACCTCTGAGACCTTTCAAGTGGAGATACCACATATCTGGGAACGCCAGGCAAATGCTGAACTGCCTCTAATTTCATCTGGACAAAATTTCTGCGCAGCCAGAGAGAGCACATCCAGGAAAAGCAGCCATATGGTAGCCTTCTCGCTGTGCTGGCCAGCGTCCTAGAAAGCACCCTGGTAGAGCACAGGAATATCCTTTGCTGGTAGAGCTTAGCAATTGCTCCATTCGAGGAGGTGGCGCAGGCTGCAAGATCCGAGCCACGTCTCTGCTGATGGTGTTGCCAGCGTGGTTTGACCCATTTATTTCCACCAATGAAGCTTTTAATCAGCAGGCAAGACCTAAGAGCAGTGAGGGAAGCTCAGGCTAAGATCTCACTGGGAGTGACAGCTGGTTTCACTGCTATCGATGACAAGATTTAGAGTTGCTGCCAGGTTTTTTTCGTCTTCCAGCAATGAAGGAGCTGCACCCCGGCCAAGGACTCCACAGACCTTCTGGAGCAGATGAATGTCCCTGCTCAGTGAAGCCAGCGGGTCATAAGGAATAAGCTGATACAGATACAAAGAGGGAGATATATCCAGATGGGGAGGAACCAGGTTGGATTGATAATTCTTCTGATACAGCAGTGCGATGCCTGTGACCTCCCTTTTGTAGATAGGAGTCCTTTCCTGTGCATTCATAAAAATATATTGATCAATGCATCAGCATCTGTATTTTTTATATGAATTTCAGCACTTCCTCAGCATGGAGAGGCAGATGCAAGTAGCACGGCAGATTTTGTTTCAGATCTTATAACACAGCAGTTCAGGAGTGCATATGAGATGTGCAGAATTGCTCTGCTGGTGAAGAACAAGGACGTGGCCAGCACCAGGGTCAGGAGGAGATTTAGCTCAAAATGGACTTTCTCCCATTTGCAAGGATTTTCTATTGCTTATACTTCCGAAATACCTTAGTGCAGGGAGATTAATGGTGAAATATTATATAACTAATTAGAAATCCCAGCTGTGTCGTTACTTGTTCATGTCTTGCTTTGACAGTGAACCATTGCGAGTGATACCACTACTCTCCCTCCAAACCCCCAGGCTGCTCAGCCCCACAACACGGCTGTGGAGCGGGGTCTGCAAGGGTTGTCCTTGTTTTGTGACACAAATAAGGACTGATAGGTGGGGAGGTGATCTGGTGCACAGCCCATGGCACGTTGGTTACGGAGGTGGGTGCGGATGCCATGGCCCTTTCCCTGTCTGCTGCTTTTTGATCCCAGCTGCTTGATGAGAAACCAGCTGCTTCCCATCACAATGGGAAACTGTACCTCCAAAAGCTCACTCTGAGAAAGTGGTAGCAAAAATAGCAGGCAAAAGGCTTGAGTGGTGTGGAAGGGATGGATCACATAGTTCTGCATGGAGAAACTGTCCTTTGTGGAGCTCTAATATTGGCAAGGTGGGTCTTGCGATGTTCAACTTATATAAAACAGATCTATTCCCTTTGGGGAAGTGAAGAACTGACACGATTGTTTAGGGCTGTAAAAGCCTGAATCACTCCTTTATGTTAAGAGCAAGCACTTAATGCAGCCTGTGTTTCAGATCCGAGTGGAAACGCTCAGATATGGCTAACCTTCAAAGTTTCTTTTTTGTTTGTTTGTTTAGCTGAGAGATTGATGCTTTTCTGCAGCATCAAGGGTGGTGAAAATAATACCTTCTTAAGTGCAAGCCAGACGTTCAGAGGGTGTGATGCCGTGCTGATGTGTAGATGCTGTTGAAAAGTTTGCTGCCCTTGCCAAAACGGCGGAGCTGTTTTTCTTGGGGATGCTTTTGCTTCTTTCTGTCAAATCCAAAAATGTGTTGTCTGCCCTGCAGCCAACAGGGTCAAACACTGAGCGAATGAACGCGCTGGGCTCCCTAAGAGCAGCGTGCTATATTTAGCAGCTCACTGCAGCCAGTTTCTGTGCTGCGTGTGCAAGGATGGGTCGCAGGTTCTGCTGCATCTCAGACCCTTGTGCTGGGTGTGCAAAGCAAGCCCGTATTTCCGTATCTCATTGCTATGACTTCCACCTGAAACTTTGCATCCAGGTCTGTTTCTAGAAATGGGTGTATTTTGATTTCTGGTTTGCGTGTACTAGGCATTGCAGTGGGAAAAAGACAAAGGGAGGAAAAGATTTTGCGTTGTAAGCAGGACGTTAGCAGAAAGGTGTGTGTGGCAGATAAATAGAAAATAAAATAGCTATTCCCCCATGACATTGGATCGCGTGGATAAGGATGCTGTCAGGGCTACGGTCAGCAGATAAGCGCCCTCAGGGTGCCTGGAAGGGCTGTCTTTGCTTTCTCATTCCAATGACTCTTTTTGCTCTCCCAGGGACCTGAAGGGAAACCAGGAAAACAGGGAGAAAAGGGCAAGCCTGGCCAGAAGGTAGGAACATCTCCCGTGGCTGCCGTTTCCTTCTCTGGATCTCGCTCCCTTGGCTCAGTGTGGCGCTTCTTTGTAGAGGCAGTTTCGCTCCGCAGTGACACCGGTGCTTTTGTTCTGCAGGGCAGCAAGGGCTTCCAGGGGCAGCTCGGCGAGACGGGATCTCCAGGCAAGGAGGGGCCGAAGGGGAACCAAGGCCCTAAAGGATCCCGAGGTACCCTGGGACCTATGGTGAGAAGAGCTCTGCAAACGGTTGAACACAACACAGCAATGCGGCTAGCGGTGGCGGGCACAGCCCCACGAAGGAGAGAGCTGAGCACAGGGAGCAAACAAAGCTAGAGGGGATTAATTTAGCAAAGCAGCTTCTCACATGCTCTGAGCTGCACAAGAGAGACTCCCAAGTGTCGCTTGAGTTGGTGCTCCATGAACCCAGCTCATGTTACACCGTGGAAGCTCTTCACAGCTCCCCATATGGGCTGAAGCCCTGGAGATAGTCCTTGAGAAGGGGAGTGAGCTGATAAGCTATTTTTTGCTTCAAGCTCTCCCTTTGAGACTGCACACTCATGGTGAGAGCGGCTTCCAAGTCAAACAGTGCTTTTATAAGGAACTCTGCCTTGGGCTTGTGCCCTGTCTCTACACTCACTCTTGATCTACTTATCTAAAACACTTGCAGCAAGAAGAAGTACAATATGGAGAAGGATTTCAGTTGAGGACCGAAGGTGAGACTTCAAGAGAGGAGTGGTACCACAGAGAGTGAGGAAAGTTAATATACTTTAGGAACATGAGATGAATCAGACCGCAGCAGCAGTACCAAGGACCTCCTCACGCATCACAGATGGGCACAGAAACACTTTGCACTTTTTTGGTTAGAATTTAGTGAAAGAGCAGGAGGGAATACACTTATTTACAAGCCAGGAATTGGTGTTGTTTTAGAACAGAAGCGAGTGAGTGATGGAGTAACAGTTCAGCTGATAGTGTTTTCTTGCGTTAAAATTATGGCCACTCTGCATATCCTCCCTCTGTATTCTTTGGCAAAGTCTCCATGGATTATTTTACACGGAAGCAAAGCAGTCTGTTGGACTGAACATGTCCCTGCAGTCTTTCTCAGGAAGAAGGGTTTTTTTTTCACACTAAATGGGATTATCTGGAAAGATTGCACTTTAATCTGAGATTCTGTTTTAAACCATTTTGTTCAGACTGCTGAAGATGCAATAAGCAGATTATTACAGCTGAGAAAACTCCCTCTTTGCTGCAGATCCTACAGCAAAGGTTCCCTCTCCTTCAGATCGGATTCGGTCCTGCATGCAGATGGTCTCAGTGGTGGACCTCCTAGCGCGATGGCAATTTGGATGTGGTGTAAAGACATCCAGAGGGGCAGGAAAAGAATAGGCACTGGGAAGCCACTTTCATTGCTAGTGCAAAGCTCTGGGGCCTGATGAGCAGCTGGCAAATGAGGATCCACACGCTGTTGTTCGGAGACCTTGCTCTGCACTCCCAGCTGCCTTGGAGAGAAGCTGTGGAGTCCAGCGGCCAGGACATGCTCACGGGCATCAGTGCCTAATGCAGGAACACAGAGGCAAGAGCTGGAGCTCTACAAGCTTCAGGAGCCCCAAAGTACCAGCTAGTTTGCACATGGAAAGGATCTTGGCACTGGCACGTGGGGAGCAAACTGAATGAGCTGAGGAACCTGTTGCGACATGTTGGTGAAGACAGAAGTCCTAATATCGCTCATATAAAGCACTAAAGCCAAGCAAGATTATTTGAGACCAGCACAGCAAAAGCCCCTCATGGGCCAGAGGAGCAGATGGCTGCACTGAAATGCTCTCATGCAGTGCTCAATTTTGGCAGCCCAATGCACCCCATGCGTGGTGGGGTAGCACCTGCATCCTGCTTTAATGATGCTTTCTGTGCTTCCCTCTCCAGGGTGCTCCAGGAAGGATGGGTGTTCAAGGGGAACCAGGATTAAAAGGTTATCAGGTAAAGTTTTCATTTTTATCCTCCAGCTTCTGGCTGTTCTCAAATATAGCCAAACCATTACTCTAAAATGCAAAATCTATCTTAAAATGAGTTCTATTTATGATCCTACTCTTGAGTTTAGTTTAGCTTTTTCTCCAATCTTTATTTGCATTGTGAGGACTTCTCCAAACTGCTTTCCCTCCGGGCTGCACCGTGCAGGGCTCAGGGGCTGCCCC
>JAVCKT010021379.1:69083-80968 GCA_032273925.1 Rhynchotus rufescens
CTATTCCCCAAAATGATTGAAGGACTCTTGAGCGGTTATGCCAGGCTCACAGCCTTGCTGCTGGGGAATCTGGTGCCCCGTTTCCAGAGACAGAGCACTTATTTCTTTGCTCCTCATCATAGACTGCCCCAGGTTTGTGTAGTTGGGGGTGCCCTTCTCTTGGGGCTCTGCAAGGTAAAGGACTGTGGCACAAAGTGTGGTGGTGGGTCTCAAGCACCTCTCTGCTGTCCTTCAGTTGCAGGGTTGGTGCCAGGGAAAATGTTGGCTTTGTAGCTTTGGACTAAGGTCCTCCAGCTGAAACCTTGGAATGTCTTCAACATTTTAGATGGATTAATCATCAATTGCTATGAGAAACTGCAAGGCAGGACAGGCAGCATACAGAAGTGCAAACAGAAGTTGAAGTCCTGGGCTCCAAACAGGCAGTACTGCCCTGCTGGGAGCTCCTGCTCTGTGTGGAGCACAGGAGGGGACACAGCAAGGACCCAAACCCAGCAAGGATCTCACAGTGCATGTCCCGCAGTAATCCACATCCACAGACCTGAGGGATCTCCTGACAAAACCATGTTGCTTGTGACACTGCACCCTTTTTTTTCCCAGCTCTCCTTCTATGGCTATTTCAGCTGAATGTTGCCATATTTAGCTCCTGACCTTGGGAATTACTTGGTTTCTGTTGTTTTAGGGTGAAAGAGGATTGCCTGGACAGACTGGCCAAACAGGGAAGCGAGGATCACCAGGCGGAACAGGGCTTCCAGGGAGCCCAGGTGATCCAGGACCCAAAGGACAGCCGGTTAGTGACTAACTGAAGTGATGAGAGTTGATTTTAATCTATTTTCTCTGTGAAGAGGAAATAGATCTGCAGGTCTGGATAGCAGGGCTGACCCAGAAGACAGTCTGGAGAATTCGTGCTTGGCTTGTGTGTCAGCATCGTGTCCTCCAGTGTGCACACCTGGCTGCTCCTCAGCACTCACTTGTGCAAGAGATGTGCAACCCGTGCCCGTGTTCCCTGGGCCAGCACGGTGGCACTGTTCATGTCATCATTCCTGTAGGCACAAGGCTGTGATGCTGGTACACAGAACCCTATCAAACAGGCTCTACAGCAGTTTCTGATGAGAAACATTATGATAAGGACATATAGAATCTGCAGAAAGTTTTGAGAGCTGGACTTCAAAAGTGGACCCCATAATTCAAACTATCCATAAGGTACATAGGATATGTGGGCTGTACAGGAAGACTGGGAACATATAGATATATAGATATCCTGTTGTGGTGTCTTAGGCAGCAGAGCTGTGAGGTCAGAGCCTAGTGGGGGAAATGCTGAGAGCCCTCAGTGGAAGCAGAAGCTCAGTGCTAAGTTAGACAGTCCTGCTAGTAAAACAAGTGAAATCACTAAAGATTAGGTAGCTGTTTTGGAGATAGGTGTGAACATTCATGTGTTGCACTTCATCAGACTGAGGCTATATTGCAAATGGCTAAGCTATTTAGATTGGCACCACTTCAGGTCAAGAATAGTACTTAACTTGTACAGAGGATATTGTAACTATTAAATTTCTGTAGAATCACTTACTAAGATACTTTTAAAAACCAGGAACCAAAGCAGGAACTATTTTAAATCTCTCTTATCAGCTCTATCTCTTCAATCTTTTCCATATCTCTGCAGCAGTGGGGTTTTCAGCCATATGAAAAATGCAGACGTGCACTCCCTGACCGTCACAGGCTAAGCATCTCAAGAACATGACCACCAATAGCCAATGGAGTTAAGCCAAGAATATAAAACTAATATTAGGAGAAGAAAGACATGGAGTGATATGAAGTAAGGGCCAAGTGCAGCTCAGGTTAGCGTTGTTTGTGCACAAGCTGCCCCTCTTCCTGTTCTCCACACACGGTGCCCTGCATGCTGCGTGTGCCTGTAGGAGACATCCTGAGGGTTTAATCCTTGTGTGTGACTTGTGCCTCGCCAGGCTCAAGGCAGTGACTAGTTTTTTTTCTGTATCCTTTTTTTTCTGTATATCATTTTCTGTATATCATTTTTTTTTTCTGTAGCAGCTTCATTTGTCCAACACTGTAGTCACTTACCCTGATGAATAAATATCAGTCAGGTGCCACTAGCTCAGGGGGGTGGATCTGTGATTTTAGACTTCTCTAAAACCCTTCTGAATCTCCATTTACTTTTGTCCTAAATTCCTCTAGAAAGATGGCTTGGTTGGTTCTCCTAACGCAGGAAAGACCTTAGCCCTCTGTTAGTAGCATGTTTGCTTTCCAGAATCCCTAGATGGGTAGTTAAGTCATCTGGTATCCTTGGAAAGTTTCTTATACTCCACTGATTCCAAACAAGCCCATTCCTGCCAAGCTGTTTCTCACTACTGGGGCAGGAAAAAACTTCCTAACAGAGGTCTATAGATTGACTCTGGAATAGCCTTGTAATAGAGGTGGTGGAAACCCCATTTCTTGAGTCATTTACAACTGGGCTGAATGAGACATTGTAAAACATCCCGTAAAGTACAATCCAGCATGGTCACATAGTCCAGCCAACAGGCCAAGCAAACCTTTTCCATCGCTTAAGTTCCTAAGAGTGTAGATGAGTCATCCAGTGTATGTTATGTTTCTGTCTTTTTTTTATTTTTTTCCATTTTTTTTTTTCCTTTTTTTTTTTTTTTTTTTTTTTGCAATGGTGGTGAATCACTTTGCATTTTCACATCTGGGAAACCCACAAATATCAAAGGACATAAATTTGAAACATGATGAAATGAGGGTTTTTATGTAAAGGCATTCTACCCAGTGTGTTTTTTTATTCTGAGAGTGCATGCTATGTGCTAATCCAAGCTTGGTGGTCTTCCAAATATCTTATTATTATTTTTCTTGAGAAATCAAGTAAAAATCCCTGCAGGGTTGAAACAGAAAAGAACTGGGGAATATGCACAGTTTTCCTGGTTGTGAGGAGGAGTTTATGTTCTAAGAACATGTACTTTTTTTGACAGCTTGAGCAAGTACAGTTTGAAATTATTCTTTAGTTGGTTGGTCCAGTCAATATTAGAATAAAAGAAGAACTTGCTTTAAAGGGTTTGAGGCCAGTGTTTGCAGTGTAGAGAATATCTCCATCCTGTTTCTGCTGACTATGCTCCAAGCAGTCCCCTTTTACCTCCAGCACCTTGAGGAAAGAGAAGCATTGGAAACATCTTAAAGGATTGAGTTTTAGCCTATAAGTGGAGGGAAGCTCAAAGAGAAATGAATTTAGATTGCATCACAAACAATATAGGTCATTGGATATTAAAGAAAGCTGAAGTAAGATTACTGAAAAAGAATACTGGCAGTGTTGTAGGGAGAGAATATCTCATTCACAATCAATGCTTCAGGACAAACTAGCCAAACATCTACTGCAGGTACTGCAGGGGCAGCTCCTGTCTTGGTTGGGAAGGAGCTGAGTCCATGAGACCTTCGGGAGCGACTTCTAGCCCAACATTTTTGTAATTCCACCTTCAGATTTCCTTTGTACTTTTTGTCTCATTGATTCTGTTTGCACTGAAAAATAGTACTTGTTTTTTTTATTTCCCTGAAGCTCCTGAACTTTTGGAGTGGCTTTGAGTGACCAGCCATTCAATGTTGACTTAACGTTTTTCTTTGTTCTTGTATTTGTCTTGGCTGTCATATCCAGGGAGACTTTGGTGAGGCAGGATTTCCAGGCATTGCAGGCATGTTTGGGCCAAAGGTAAGAGAATATCTTGTGACTTGTTGGTTTTCTAATCTCTTTTTTACTGGGGACAGACAATGAAGTCCTTGATGCAATTTTTTTTATTAGTAGCTTCATAGAAACTATTGAAACTAAGTTGTGATTCCAACTTTCTTTAGTTTATGCAGCTTCATTTCTGAAATAATCCGTAGTGTGCAGTCACACGTGGTTCAATGGAGCTTTGCCCTGTTAAAATGGGTAATAATTGAGGGAAAATGCCTGTCCTGTATCCCAAAGTTGTTCTGCCAACTTGAATTTCTTTGTTGCTCTTGCTTTGTCAGAAGATATTTGTATCTCCAGCGTCAGCCTGTGCCTGTGACACTGATATGTGCTCCTCATGTCAAGTCTTGGGTGGAAATTTAGACCCGCTTTGTCTTGTGCCCTGGGGAGAGTCTCTCAAGGAAGGGGCAACCAGTCGGTATTCTGAAGGGAGCAAAGGGCTTGCAAAACAGAAGCAAGAAAAGATCCTTTGATAATTGGACCTTCCCATTCCCACACAGCAGAGGTGGCACCTCTGTCCATGCAGCAGACCTGCGAGCAAGGCCTAACAGTGGCCGCATTAATTCCCTGCCGTCTCATTTGTGCTTGCAGGGGCCCCCAGGAGACCTCGGTTTCAAAGGCATTCAGGGACCCCGTGGGCCGCCTGGTCTCATGGTGAGTGCTTTTCAGTTTGTTTTGTGCACACAGATTGTTCTTCCTCCCTCCATCCCCTGTTTCTGTGAGGCCCTGGGGTGCAGTAACGAGCACAGTGTGTGGTCACCCCCACACCACCAAACACACCTGTAGCCAACTGCACGTGCCCGGGGCTGCCGTTGCAGACTGCTTGTGTGGGGTGAAATCCTCCCAATCCTGCCATTTCTGAGCTTTCAGCTGGGCTCTGACCACCGTCCTGCGAGGGCTCTTTTCCTTGGGCCCGTCTCTGAAATGGTTTTGTTTGCGTGACTCAAAACTTTTGTTTTGATTAGGGCACTGAAAGGTTGCAAGATCCTCAGTGTTCTTGCTGGATCAGGCTTGGTAAAAAGGGCTGTGGGTTCCCACGTGATGGGTGCATGTCTTTTTCTAGGGGAAAGAAGGAATTATTGGTCCACTTGGAATTCTGGGTCCCACGGGAAGTCCAGTAAGTATCAGCTTCTGTTGTTGTTTTTTTGTGTTTTGTTTTGGTTTGTTTTTTGCGTGTGTTTTTGAGGAGAGCAGAATATTGAAATCCATGCTGTTTGAGGCCAGTATAAGTAAATCCCTGGTCCTGCTGTAATGGGCAAAACAAAATTTTCTGACTATGAACAGCTTGAGAGAAGTGCAGATTTAGCCCCTAGCTGAATAGATACTGGGTGGGAGGTGGAGGTATTAACCTATACATAAGGAGCAACTCTATTGAAGTGTTTGGGTTGATAGAAGCAGTAGGACAAAAAGGCAAGAATGGTTTTCAGAAGGTTTTTCAAAGGAAATGTAAGCACTACAGCGAGTTGCCAGATTTTCCAAACAGCTCAGCCTGGGAGGCCCCAGGGAAAAAAAAATCTGATAAATGTATTAAACTGGGAACAGCTGGATTCTGGGAAGTGTTGAAAATCCACCCTGGGATTCCTACCCTGCCTGCCCTGAAATGCCAAAGGCACTGAACACAGACTAAAGTTCAGGTCAGTGCTTCATAAAAACATGAGAATAAAGTTACTCAAAGCTGAGAAGAAAGAAGCTGATGTTGACAGAGAGGAAAACCAGTAAGATTAACTCAGACCTCGTCCGTGCTTTGGATTCATGGGTCAGCGTGCCCAAAAGGCAGCAAGTGGCTCCCGCTGCTCACAGCAGGCGAGGAAGGTAGGGGCTCGGCGCCTGCAAGGGACACAGGCCAACCTCTCGCTCCGTGTGCACTGGAGCTTCCAGGATGCGTATGGATAGGTGCTTCTCTGCGCTCATTCCACATTTCATCTGTGCAATGTCCAGTAATGGCTGTTTTATTTCTCCCTGTGTGCATGTTTGGTGGAGGGGGAGGAGGGCACTAGGACCAGCCGGGCTAATTCTCCTAGAGTTGTGCCTGGCTCTTTGCAAAAAGCTGCTGGGTGGCAGTGCCTGCAGGCAGGGCTGGCGGGTAGCGACTGCTCAGCGTGCTCTCCTTGTGTGTCAAACAGGGTCCGAAGGGAGACAAAGGCAGCCGTGGAGAACCGGTAAGGGCTGCGGCACATCCCGGGCTGTATCCTGGTTGGGAAGAGCTTCCTCTCTTATGTGGGTGAGGGAGGAGAGACACCGGGCTCTGCTGCACCAGCATTTACACTGGCTCGGTGACGGTACAGGGAGATTTTTATTAATGTGCATCTTTTGACAGCTTCTTCCATTTTTTTTCTGCAGGGTCTGCAAGGTCCAAGGGTGAGTATTTGCCATCCTTTTTTTATCACTACTCTCTTTTACTTAAAATGTCTGGCTTTAGCAAATAAAAAGCCGCAGAGCAGGTAATGCTACATGCAGGGGAAGCAGTTAAGTACCTGGAGGTTTGTCAGGAATGTTAGGGAACCATAGAAGGAATAAGAGGGGCAGTAGGAATGGAAGCAGGTGCAGACAAATGCACCAAAACAGCGAGACAGCAGCCACTTGTCTGCAGAAGGGAGATTCTGTAAAATCTCCCTTCTCTATGAGAAGAAAGGATGCTGTAAAATGTCAAAAAATCTGGAGGATTTCAGCAAGGAACAGACTCATTTGACAGACATTCAACAGACAGCTATGATAAATGGAAATACAAACTGGAGACATTTCACTAACTGATGCTACTCTGTGTTTAGGGTCCTCCAGGCCCACGAGGACACCCTGGCCCTCCGGTACGTATATGTGGAACGAGTTCAAAGACTTTATTGAGAGGAGCTAAAATTACTGCAGTGATACCCTCCGGAGGGACTGCTCACCCACTGGAAATTATAGTTTATCCCCATTCCTGCTATGCAAAAATGCATGTGTGTGAATGGACTAGTGTTTATTGCACTTTACTACAAACCATCTCCAAGTGTTTTATAGAGGCAGCATTGTTGCCTGTCTCACTAGTCTTCACCGAGGGACTCCAGAGGAAAAAGCATTTCAAAGGGACATGAAAGACTATCTTTGCAATAGGACTTGCCCATCTTTCTGGCTAATGCCCCTTTTTTTTTTTGCTCTGATTTCCAGGGTCCGCCAGGAATTCCAGCTTCATTTGTAAGTTGCTGTTTTCTGTACATTTCCTAACGATGCTAATAAGGCTCACAGAGCCGAGATGCTGAGAGGACATCAGGAAAGGCCTGCTGGACCCCAAAGACCCACTTAAGCCCAACAAGGGATGCTGCATTATTAGAGCCACACTTGAATCACCCCCAGACAGAGAAGCATTTGCTTCTCTCAGGCCACCTCCGCTGCTGCCAGTCCCACTCACTGTGTTTTTCACCCCACTAGCAACAAGACGGCTTTGGTGCAGCTTTCCGGTCACTAATGGACTCGAACGTTGCGCTCAAGACAGAGGTACGTGGGAGCTTTGAGCTTTGAGCTGTAGGCTGGGAGTTGTCACGGTTGTGTTTATTCTGTGCCTGTGTTCAAGTTCTATACAGATGAAGCTCTGAGTTGTCTTCCATTCTCATGGAATAACTGGGGTTTATGCATGTGAAGATCCAGTTAAAGGACATGGTCTTGTTGTGCGAATTGTTTGTGAAACTTCAACTTAGTGTCTTTCCGAGCAGTTCAGAGATCCGCCCCCACTGAGGACAAAACGAGAGCTGCTGGTGCAGCGCTCACATCGAGCATCACCAGTCTTTGGCCCACTAAGTTTTGCCCTAGATAAAGCAGAAACCCTTGTGTTTGCAGCACCTTGTCCCCCTGCAAGGTGCCCCTCACCCCTGCTAAGGCCTCTGTCCCCTAACTGTGCACCCTGTTCTCTCCAGGGTTACCAACATCCAGACCTTGTGATGCTGGACCATGGAGGGGAGATCTTTAAGACTCTACACTACCTCAGCAACCTCATTCAGAGCATCAAGAGACCCCTGGGAACCAAGGAGAACCCTGCACGCATCTGTCGAGACCTCATGAACTGTGAACAGAAGATGAATGATGGTAGGAAGCTGTGCATGTGTAAAGGCCACAACCTTCCATAGGGCCATTTAATGTCATTCGATCCCAATTTGGGATCAGGGATGCACTAGGTGGGTGTTATGCACAGCAAAGGCTAAGAGTTGTTGCTAATCTCCCAATCCTCCATTTTCCCAGGTACCTACTGGATTGACCCAAATCTTGGGTGTTCCTCAGACACCATCCAGGTCATCTGTAACTTCACCAATGGTGGGCAGACATGTCTCAGTCCCATCACTGTCTCCAAGGTACACCCAGACCTAAACTACCACTATCACTTTTTATAGAATTTATTAATAAAACAGGTCTGTTATCCCACAGTCCTGGATAATGACCACTCTAACCATATACTCTCTATAAGAGAACATGCTGGTTTATGCTTGAGGTGGAGCTGCTGTAGTTGTACTTGTTACATTCTCGATTGCTCTCATGCAGTTAAAAAATATCAACTCTTGCCAAGACAAAGCCGTACATTTTCAACAATGTTTAATTAACCCATAACCTTAATAGAGGCCAGTAATTTTGCAAACATGTTGCTCCCAAATGCATTGTTGAGTTGATTTATGTTCAGGTCACTCCTGTGTTTTATCTTCTACTGAAAAATTGAGGTCAAGTTTAAATATACAACTTTCTGCTAAAATTAATGCTACAGGATTTCTCTGGAATAGCCTTTCATTTTCTCTTGCAAAGTACCTGTGCCCAAAAGCACCAATAGCAATATTTGGTTTCACCTGCTGTCCCCACTAGACCCTGTTGCTTTGCTTCTTTGCAGAAACCAGGTTTGAATTTGAACTTCATATTAATCTTCTCCTGCTTAAGACCTCCCACTTTCTCTGCACCTTTGGGGGGAGTATGAGCTAACGCCTGTGTTACCTTCCCAGCTGGATTTCGACATTGGCAGAGTCCAGATGAACTTCCTTCGACTTCTGAGCTCAGAGGTGGTCCAGCACATAACCATCCACTGCCTCAATACGTCCGTGTGGCGGGAAGGGCCGTCCGAAAAACCTTCGGAAAAAGCCGTGCGCTTTAAGGCCTGGAACGGACAGATGTTTGAGGCAGGAGGGCAGCTCAGGCCAGAAGTGGCAGCTGATGATTGCAAGGTAAGTTGTCCTGGAGAGATGGAGAGGCACCATTATAATTCAAACCACTTAGTGCACAAAAGGCTCAAGTTACGCCGATGCTTCTTGCTCCATGACCCCAGCCAAACAGAAAAATAAAGGGAAAAAGTCTAGTTGATCTGTTCAGAAACTTCTAATTTTGTAGTCCAGCATGAAGACTCCCTTCAAATAGGAAAATTGCCCTAAACTTAAGGTCATGTGCACCACCAGCGAAATGCCAGAAGCGGGGCTCAGCTCTCAGCTCTTGCCCGATGTCACGCTGAGTTTAGAGCAGTGGGTTTGCGTTCTGGGTCCCCTCATTAGGTGGCTGCCATTTGGTGACGCTCTTTCCAGTTCAGCTTCTACCAACCTGAGGCGGATAAAGAGCTCCCAGCAATGCTTTCTGCTCCTCGCTCCAGACCTGCCGTGCCCCAGGGCAGCCCCTCGAACAGCACAGGCCTTTCCAAGTACACACCTTAGTGAAACGCCCTCCTCTCCAGCAAGATCCCTTCCCCAGTTAATCGGGTTTTTTTCCCTATCTTCCTCCTTCCCTGCACAGATCAAGGACGGACGCTGGCATCGGACTCTCTTTTCCTTCCGGACCCAGGACCCTCACCAGCTGCCCATCGTCAACATCTACAACCTTCCCCCATCCGAGCCAGGAAAGCAGTATCACCTCGAGGTCGGCCCCGTGTGCTTCCTTTGAACAACGCCATCAAAACCGGCCTCCAAGGCCTCGCCCCCCGTCTTCGGCCTCCGTCTTTACACAGGCTCTCCCGCCTCTCCGCGGTGAGGACAGCTGGGCGGCCCCGTTTGGGCCAGCCGTCGCTCTAGCCATTGGCTCAAGGTCTCCAAGAACCCGTCATCTACTGAACTCAGCAGATTCTTGAAGGAGGAATAACAAGGCCGCAGGGGAAGCGGGTGTCAGTCAGGCCACCAACAGCGAAAAGGGATTGGGAGAACTAGATGTTGCAAGCAGCTCCACACACAAAGCTTTTTCCATGACCAAAGACGACAATGTCGAGAGAAACCTCAAGAAACTTGCAGCGTGCGTTGTTGGGCTTGGTTCTATTTATCCTCTGTTTTGTCTTACCTGGCTCCTGAGTTACCAAATGTTCTTGCCCTTGAAAGGTAATTAATTGATAGCGCTTCCCTCTCAGAGCTTGTCACCTTCTGGACGGCCACACGCTGCATCAGGCTCTCCCAGGCGGAGCTGCACGTTGAATCTGGCTGCTCTGTGTGCCGGAAGCATTTTGATGTGCAATATTAGAAGAAACAAAAAAAATATATATATTATATTATTTAAAGCAAAAAGAGAAAAAAAAAAAAAAAGAACAAAAAAATAAACCTAAGTTCCTCCTTCCATGGGTGAGTTTAATAAATGTCCCTTCTCGTGTGTGGTGGTAGGGTACGGGAGAGCCCCAAAGCTGAAAGGGGGGAATGGAAGGAGGAGAGGGGAAGAGATTGGTGCTAAAATAGAGAGAGCGAGAGGATGGGCTCGTCTGATTTGTTTCTACCTCTCACTGTGAAATCTCTGGTGCTCTTAAAAAAAAAAAAAAAGTGTGTTATTTTATATATATGACTTTAAACTATTTAAGGTTGTGAAGGTGCTACAATGTCTTGCCACAGACCCCAGAAACCCATAGGACCATCTCTCGGGGAGGAGAGGAGGTTGCGATCACAGCTAAATCCGAGCAAGAGTCACCTTTAAAAGGGATCCTTTAATTGCCGTGGGTGTCAGTGATGCACAACAACTCGGTGCGTCCAAAAGAACTCAACCAGCTATGTTTCAAAGCAAATACTGCTATTTAAAAAGGAAAAAAAAAATGAAATAAAATAAGCAGCACTTCACTGCTTTGGAGAGGAGTGAGGGATACAGCTCATCCGCAGACGCTGTAAGCATTAAGCCTCAGAGAGCGCTGGGGTTGGAGGCGGTCGTGTTGCTGCAGTGGCGTCGGCCGCGTGTCCGGGCCGGCTCTCGCACGCAGTCATTTCCTGGTCTAATCTCGTATTTAAAACCCCAGCTCTGCCGCCCTTTAGTCTGGCCCCCTCTGTCAAGACTGAAATGATGGTACCTTGTTTCAGAACCCAGCCGGGCTTGGAGGGGTTTTGTTTTGTTAAGTTTTGTAGAAATCTAGTCTCTATATGTAAATTTGGAGGATTTTTTTTTTTTTTTAAAGAGGATAATTATGGTAATCTTTAATTCTATATAAGGAATAATATTGATGTAATCGGAGCTGTACTGTATCAGAAACGCTTCAGCGCCTGTTTGGAGTTTTCATGTCTCGTATGGACTATGGATTTTATTTTTTTGAGGAAAAAAAAATATATCTATGTGAGTCTCTCTCTGTGTATTCTTTTCACTTCTGCCTGCTGGTTTGTTGGGTTTTTTTTAAAAAAAAAAAAAAGAAGGAAAAAAAAACCTAGATCTCGAAAGGTTAACCGGAGCTTTCTCAAATACCTCGCCCTGCGGCCGGTGCTCGGCCCTCGCGCAGAAATACCTCGGCGCGGCGCGGGGCCGCCGAGCAGCTCCGCCGCTCACACTCGTGCGCCTTCCTTGAGCTTGCAGCCACCAGTTGTGCTCGCTGGCACTCTTCCTATTCTCTTCTTTTTTTTCTTTTTCCTTGGAGTTTAAATAAATATTTAAGACTGAGGCAATGAGATGGGATTTCTGTGATTTTGGTCTTTGCTGCTTCGTGATGCCCCGTGAGCAGGGGAGAGGCGCCGAGCGGCCGAGCCCCAGCAGGTCGTTGTTCCCGCTCCGCTGCGTGCCCGGCATCGTCCCCGGCTGCGGTGGGAGCTGCCGCCAAGCAGCACGATCCCAAACGCTTCCTGACGGCGGCACGGAGCTTTCCCAGCCCTACGGCTGAGAACCAGTGGTGGCCAGTGACAGGACAAGGGACAATGGGTCCAAATAGAAACCCAGGCAGTTCCATCTCCATGTGAGGAGGAACTTCTTCACTGTGAGGGTGCCAGAGCCCTGGCACAGGCTG
>JAVCKT010021380.1:0-11171 GCA_032273925.1 Rhynchotus rufescens
AATTTTCACCTTTCAGTTCACTTTGAAGGCAGATCAGCTCAATAGATCATAATTTGGCACTCAGTTTGTGTTTTTTGAGCCTCCAATGACATTTTTTATTTTTATTTTTAATTACAATTCTGATGAAAAATTTGATTTGGGAAAGTAATTATTTTGCTTGTCTCTTTGCCATGTTAATCTGTCATCTGACAATGTCTTGGCATATTCATTGCAAAGGGTCAAGCATGGGTAATGAAGCAGTTAGGAGCTTGCTGGCAACTACTGTGCCAGAACTGTTATTGAAATGTAATCCAACCCTCTGATTGCAGTTGTCTGTATTAGGATACTAAATTTTTCAATGCTGCTGTCTTAACTGCATCTTCATCATTCTCAATATTACCAGAAACATTTTTACGCAAATCAAACTATCAAGTCTTAATTTGTCTGTGTGTTGCATGAGCACACAAAAAGGATGTCTTTGTCTCAAGAACAGGCGATGAAGAGCAAGAGTACAGATGAAGAGAAAGGATACAAAGAAAAAAAAACCAACACTCTACTCATAGGAAACCAAGGCATATCCAGCTTAAACTTTTTGTCATCTCACAACCAATTGATCACTTTCCAACCAAGTATATTTGCAGAACGCTTACTCGTATTATCCTGAGTAATTTAATTTAAAAAGCTTTTCAAGTTGCAAAATTCTTAAGAAGGGAAAATTAAACAAGGAGATTTTCTTTGTAGTTTGAGATTGGTTGAGGTAAAGTGTGGATTCAGCATTGATCTCTTCTGAATTGAGGACAACATGTAAAGGTACTCTCTTCATTCCCTAATCATACTATTCCTCTGTCTACTATTTTTACTATAGCAATTTTGAGACACTGTAGTCTAATGCTTATAAAACCTATGCATAACCTTATATCCTAAGATTCAAATTTCGTTTTGAACCTCTACCCTTGAAAAAAATGGGGGATGAAGTACTTATATTCTCTTGTAGTATTAGCTATGTTCTTTTGAGGGGGAAAAAGTGTTTGAAATAGAAAGAGAAATTATCCTTAATGCTTCATCTGAGATGGCATCTGAATTAGCACATTTATTTAATCTTTTAAGAACAGCGAACTATTGACTGTATAAGTACTGCAACATGACAATTCTACATTAACTCTAACTTTTAATAGCAATCAATGTATTTTTATTTCATTTATATCAGAGTGTAAATGTATTTTAGTTCATATTATGTATATGGTAATTTGTCTCATTTTAGTTATAAGTACTATTTTATGTAGATGATTGTGATCCTTTGAGCATAAGATACACTCTTAGAGTGATTTTGTTATCTCTTCCACTTCACATGAGCAATTCACTCTACATAGCAATGCACAAGGAATCTAATCTTGTTCCCCATTGAGTTTAGTGGCAAACAGCCACTCAGCCTTGATTTCAAGGAAGGTAGAAAAGGAAGAAAAAAAAAAAAAAAACCCAAAAAAACAAGACTTTGTCTCCTGTTAAAAGTCTGTGCACATCTTCTCATGTTATAATCCACTACCATTCAAGAAAAGTAGTGTGAGAATCCGTGGTTATCAGACATGACAGCATGGTATTTCCCTATTCTTGATGAATACAAGCCATTATTCTTTATTTATTATGATGTTCCAACTACACTATTAACTTCCTCAGAGGACTGAAATAGCTAGTCTCCTTTTGATGAAGGATTCCTAGAGGAGACAGAATGTGAGTCTCTCCTCTTCTGAGAAGCTGATTTTATAATGGTGAAGGTGTCAGACATAATTAAGATGAATGATTGTGTACCCAACTAAATGAATTTTATCTCTGTAAATTTGACATTTTTCCTATACTGTTCATGAGTCTAATAGGAACAAATCAAATGCACATCTTCTTAGCAGGAGCCTGAGACAAGATAAAGTACACAACATTGTTAAATAACTGTTAAATTCACAGACCTCTGCAAAAGTACTTCAAATGTAGTGCTCTCCTTTTACTCTTTTCAATATACATTTTTAAGGAAATAATAAGTTTTATGACTTAGATGGGATCTAGAGGATAAATTTTGTAAGATTTCTGGATTCACTGGAGATAGCAAAAAAAAAGTACATAGACTCTTAGTAAAAACTGAATCTAAATAATTTGGTATTTATTTCTCTTTAGATATTAATAAGATGAAAAAAAACCCTCCATAATAATCCTTTATTTTTTCTTTCTACCAACTTGCTCCAGAGCTTTATTTATTTATTTATTTATTTATTTATTTATTTATTTATTTATTTATTTATAAAAAACAAACCTGCAGCTGATCCAGCCTCCAAAACAATAGTTTTGATGAGTTTCCAAAACACATTTAATTGAGAAATGGTTTAAATTAGGTGTGGCTTTGATTCATTATTTAATTTGAAGAACTGAGTAGCAACTACCAGTACACAACCGCCAATAGACATTCTTGTCTTTCAGTAGTTGTATTTTGGGAGCCAAATAAAACCTGTCTTAGAAATAATAAAGAGAAGAAAGAACAAGAATGTAACATAATTAAAGCATATAATATATAGTAAACTTAGATATAATATTGAATTGCAGATTAATGAAGAAAATAACAATTGAACAGATTCTACTAACAAAAATATAAATATTACCCTAAATGAGGAAGAAGAAATTATCAATATGGCAGAGAATTTGGGATGATCATAATTTGCCATAATCTCCCTTTTATCCCTGAAGAAATACAGTGATGTTAATCTTAGGATCTACAGTTACATAACAAGAGAAAAAAAGGTACTGTAAATTTTTATACTTGTGTATATGTTTAACTAAATCGTTATTTGGAAAGAGCTACAGTAATTGAGTAATTTGGATTATATTTACTAATATCATTGCAATTTTATTTGTAACTCTTTGATGAGTGTGGTAACGCTTAAATTAGACTAATAATTAGTACTTTGTATATGAATTGTGTTTCCTTATCCTACATAATTTGCTAGAAATGTTTGGGCTAGCAGTATTGCTTTTGAGCATAGGCTGTTAAAATTTGAATATAATTTGCTAGAAAATGTGGTCAGCTCATGAGAGCATGAGCCCTCATAGTGCTTTTGTAGGCAGCTCTTCTTGGAAAGTTGCTTTGTGGGTGGCAGCCTACAGAAATCACAAAAAGCCAGGAACAGAGCAAACTCGTGCTTCTGTTGTCTTCAAAGTATCTTACTTAAAGTGTGACATCTGATTTTTTTGGCAATCTAGGGTGTAATTTTGTGATATAACTATTGGTGGATAATGAAGACAACCTAGTCTGTAATTTGCAATGCAATGCAAGATAAAGGTCAGCTGTGCAGAGCTACACAATTAAAGCCCTTGTAGAAATGACAGATCACAAAGGAGTATGTCACTAGGGTTCTCTTCTCTATGACCTAACCTAGGGAAGGATGTGAAAAAATAAAAACAGCTGCAGAGATGGTTTTTATCATCTGTCCTCAAAGAAAAAGGGAAGAAAAGAATTTAGGTCACTGCCTTAGCAGATACAATTCAATGTGTCTTCCTCACCGCACCTTATCAAAGCAGCATCACGGCTGCCTGCTCTGGAAGCACTGCAATCTTTAAAGTAAGAGACAGAGACAAATTTTCTAAACGGCCCTATTACAATGGAGAACTGCAAGTGTCTTCAAAACGTATGGAATTCCTGGCCATATTTTCTGCTTTTAAAATGATCTAAAAATGCTCTTAAAAGTAGTCACAACACAACTGACATACACAATAGAAGAAATGGTTTCGCTAACCAGTATTTGAAGTTTATACTTTACATTTTCAAGATGGAAACTTTCATTGCACTTAATGAAACCAGGCAGAAGCCTGAAAAAAAAGTTACAACAGAGTAATAGGTACTAGTTGACAGCCAATCTGTTGTAACTGCACAGGTATAAATCTCACCCATGGTTTCAGTGATGTAAATGAAGTGAAACTTGCTCTCAATTAAAGATTCTATGAATCTTCTCATCCACCGAGGGCTGATATTTTATGATAATGTTTAGTGCATCTAGAACAGAGGTGGGGCTTTTTGTAGGGGGGGGACAGTATGGGATGGGACAGGATAGGATGAGACTAATACTTAGCATTACTTTCAAGGAGCCCCTGTGTCAATATGTCAATATAACTTTGTACAAAAACCAATGAGAAAAGATAGGTACAGAGATTTCCTAATATGTCAATATAACATTGTTTGTTCAGGAACCAAGAAGAAAGGATAGGCACAGAGATTTCCTAATTTAACTAAGCTTTTTAAGTAGATACAGCTAAGAACTTGACTCAAAGAGTAACATTTTTTTCTTTTGTATTTGGATGCTCTGGTTTCCCTTCCTGCACATGAGCCAGCAAGAATCAGTGTTGTACTCATAAAACCACTTCAGAATTGGCATACTGCTCAATACTGAAAGCATTTGCAGCTAAGATACATTGGTAGATGATAGTATAAAATATTTATGATCAGAAGTCGTCTTCATTTCAATAGGATAGCTTACTTCAAATAGATCTCGTAAGTGTTTAAGATCAGCCCCAGGCTCTGTCTCTAAACTTTTGTTAGGCATAATCTGTGTCTAACACACAGAAGTGTTGGAAGTTTTTTCAATTGGTGTAATATGAGTTACCATACATTATTTTTTAATCCCATTTCTAAGAATTATAGACTAAAATTAAGGCAAGGTTATGAAACTAAGATTTAAATAAGCATTGAACAGATTGCTCACAGAAAGTATGACATCCCCATTACTGAATGCTATAAGAATAGGTAATACAAACAAGCTTTGGTATAGCTGATTTTAACCTGAGACAGCAGGATGGGTTACATAGCTTCCTGAGGTCATATCAAGACCTAAATTTTATGATTCCTACATGCCCATTGAGAGAAGCAAAGATATAAAAGGAATTCTTCCTGCCCTGGTGGGGTTACAAGCCGATGGATTGTGGAGCATTGAAGAGAACAATGTCTCTGGGTCAGCATGTTATCATGAAGAAGCTAATAGCTATCATAGCTACAATTCAGATCCAGGCTGCTTCCTCCTCAGAGCATGAGAGAAACAGAAAAATTATTGCAATTCTGAATCAAAACTAATTTTCTAGCCCAATTCTATAGAACTATTCTCACTGATGAAAGAAAACTTTGAAGTCACAGCCTAACCCCCAGAAAGAGTACAAAGATAATGAGGACATGTTAAATAACAGTTATATATGGCCTTGTAAAAGATGAGACCAGATATTTGACTATACCTAAAATCAGATTTATGGAGATGGATGATTAGGAATTAAGATATGTAGAGAGTATGTCAGGTATGGTTATTATACAGTGAAATGGCTTTTAAAATTGATAGGGCCATGACCAAACAATGTATGTTCAAGGGTTAGGGAAGTAAGGGTAGAAATTGAAGAAACTTTGGCAGGCATTTTTATATACTTCTTGCTCTTCAAAATAGATCAAGTGAAATCTGAGAGGACTGGAGACTAGCCAGCATAATGCCATTCTTTTAAAAAGGCCTAAGGAGAGACAAGGGAGGGAAAGACTCACTAACTCATTGCAATTCTCAGAGGATAGAGCTGTCAGCCTACACAAAGAGGCTACAAAGAGGCTGTACATCACAGACATCTCCAGAAAATGATCAGAAAAATCTCACATTGTAAGCTGCTATCTGGGTTGCAAAGTCAGGAAATGAATTAAAAGCAGACAGATTTAACTGAATGGGAGTAAAGCAGCTATAATACATACTGTAAATAAAAAAATAAAATTAATGAAGATGTTTTGAACCGAGAAGTCTGTTTCAGAAATGTTTGAGTAAAAAATAACACAACAGGATTTTTAACAGGGTTTCTCCTTTACAGAAGTCTTCCCAAAAGAGTTTACTTCTTTGAGATTGACTAGTTAACATAGTTCCTTTCAAGTCTGAAATTTTTGTAATAATATTGTTCTATCCGCTACTGTCAGAGCCCTCTCCTACTACACATATCATCATTCTTTATGCCTTTAAAACAAGTGAATTTTCAGGATCATGGAGACATTTTCCTGGCATTTTTAGAACAAAATTACTCTTTATTTACACCACTGGGAGCTGCAACATAAGGCTCCCACAATGTCCTTTGACTAAATTGCACCCATGAGATTGGAGGAAAAATAACAATTCTGTACCCATATCCATTCAGTCCATGACAACTTTATTGATACTACTAACAACAGAGCATTAGGTAACAATTTTATTGGTGAGAGCTGTGCCGTAACTTGACACCAAAAGAACCGTATGCCACTGAACTGCTGCCTAGCATCTGACCACAAGTCAATCTAGATTTAGATCAGTAGACAAGCAAGAAAAAGACCTGAATCTGCCTTCTAACTCTCTAAGACATACAGCTCTGTAGTCGTCACTTAGTTTTTTCTGAACTACATTTAGAAGTGGAAGAAATGAATAAAAGACAGCAAAAGGATATTTCAAGTGCTCTAACATCCAGAATCAATATCACCAGATTCACATACTGAATAAATCCAAATATATACAATGCCTTCTCTAGTATTAGTGAGGGAATGTATAAGATGCTGTTAATCAGATTTGAGATTAATAATATGCGAATTATGCTATATTTGGGATATTTTCTTGGGATCTTAGCACAGTCATAAAATACTAATATTTTTAAATAAATTTTGCAGGTTTGTTTTACTCAGTAAAAGAAGGACATCTTTGACAGTTTCCTCATTTCCCATTTATATTCAATATTTTAACAGCTATTTTTAGTATTTTAGGTGTCTCTATGAGATCTATGTTCTGAGATTGTACAGGGGTACAATTTACAAGTACCACTGTACAAGTACTAGGGGTACAAGAAAGAGTGATACTCTTTCTTGAGTACAGGTAGAAAGGCAGTAGACAATCATGCTTTTCTGTAATTCTTTTAACAGTGGATTATATTGTGCTATTACATTATTGTACTATTGTGAATCTTAACATTCTGTTTCTATCAGAAACTGTAACAATGTCAAACAACTACACAGTGGAGATCAATTCCCATACTAATGATAATTTATAAGTGTGGGAACAGCCTCATTGGTCAGTAGAAGTACATAAGTTGTCTCTTAATGTTCTCTAGTCTCTGAATTGATTTATTATTATTATTATTATTATTATTATTACTGCTATAATAATTATTATTATTTAATATTTTGAATGACTTTCAAATCTCTGAGACCATAAGGCTATAGAGAATCCAGTCCACCTCATTTGTATCTAAATGTTAGATGCCTAGTGAAGGTGCCTGGAGTAGGAGACACTCTGTATGGATAGTAAAAACATCTAAATATTCAGAAGCTCTCCATGAAGAATTCTTGTCCTCTTTCTATTCTCTTTCTTGGAGCTAAAATTAAATAGCCAGTTTATAAAGGCTATATAGTTTGGTGAGATTAATTCTGCTGTAGTTGACATAATGAAGGATGGAAAGGAAGGTTTTTTAGGTATAGTGATGCTTTTCCATATCTAACAAGTTTTGTAAGATTAAATCAATTCATATAAGAATGGACTGTACTGGACTGAGAAGGATTATTTAAAAAAAAAAAAAGAAGAATGAATAAATCAACAGCCAAGGAATGTATGCTATGTACAGGATTTTAGGGAACACTGATCAACAACTGAAAGATGTAAGGCCTCTCAAGTCCATGCTATTGCATTCAACATTAAAAACAGATTATTTCACGAGCAGTTTATACTGTTTAGAAATGGAGAGATATCAAATAGCAGAGTTAATGTTGCAGTAAAATAGGGGATTCTGCTAAAAATGGAAAATGCAAGCTGGCTTATATTTCAGTCAGTCTTTCAGTTATTAATTCTTCTCACTAAGCACAGGTATTTTAAGAGTCTCACAGTATCATTCCTGTAGTTATGTTTTCACTTAGCAGTTTTCCAACCTGAGTTTAGAGAACAAGGTCATAAAAGAAGCCATAGTTTGGTTGCGCTTTTGTTGTTGTTGTTTCTTCCTTTCTTTTACTAGTTGATAATGTATTTGCAGAGGATACTCATTTAGTACTTTCTAACCTACCATTAATATGCATGCTTCTTTCTACTAGTCCGCAGAGACAGCCTTGTGTTTTTGGATCCACATTTCTAATCCATCATCCCCTGAAGACCAATTCCCCAGCTATGAAGCTTATTCATAAGAAATTCTAATTTAGTAATATTATAATGCCTAAAAGAATACAATGCTAAAAAAGCATAGAGCAAAGATGACTTTTTAAATAATCCTTTATTTCAGAGTATTTCAACAGTGTTGCCCACAGCTTCTGAGGCTGAACTATTAAAAAATAGCTATTTAAATGATGCATTTTGGATGAAGAAAGAGAATAAAAAGAATTTACTTCTTTCTCAGTTTTTCTGAGGAAATATATGTACTAATGTACTAATATTTGTTTATCACTTTTTCACTGCGTGAGTGTTGTGATTCACAGCCTGTGTGTACAAAATGCAGGGAAAAAATCCACCTATTCTTAGTACATGAAATCATATTATAAATCCTTAATTCCCAAATTAATTCACTCTTTCAGCATTTTGGGCCTAAAAAATTATCTGCACTTCAAACAGACACCCTGCAGAGCTCCTTGGGGAAAATATATTGACTTTTCATTTTGAGAAGGTATTGAATATTATAATAAAAGTAGTGTCATAAAGATACATCTTTATGGAAATGGCAGCACTGGACTGCAAACAAGAAATGAGAGGACAGCAGTTATTATGGGGATTTATGTCAGATATTGTTCTTATGCTATTTTAGGTAGCAAAAGTAAAAATTGTCTAGCTGGGACCAATGATGTTGGGGCCAGGCAAGACCAGCAAATTTAGAAGGCTCTATGAGTTATAAATAGTTTTTTTAACTAATAATCACCTTTCTGTGTGAGAAGAAGCAAAATAACATCTTATAAGGTAATCAGGATATCAAGGTGAATCAGCAACCATCTGAGCATTATGAAGTTTCTCTCTCTCTCTCTCTCTCTCTCTTTCTCTATTTTTTTCCAACAGCAATGATAATAAAGGGACCTTGACCTAATACTTGCTCTAGGAAGCAGCTAAAACTCTGTGGCACCTGCCCCGATAACAGGTCAAAAAACCCTGTAAGCTGCTCTGATATTTGCTATCCACTAAATAATTTTACTAATCCTGCTTCTAAAACAAATGTGAATATACTGAATGTTTAAACTTCTCAAGAAATGGAAAGTACGTAAAGTAAAACAATGAAACAAAACAAAGCAAAAAAACATTACACTAAAGAAAAACTGTATTTTAATTGAAACAACAAATAGGATGTAACTGAATTTCTGCATAATATAGATTCAATTGCTTTGTTCATCCAGAATACCTAATGAGAATGGTATTGTTTTGTTTAAAAAGTATAATAATATTCTTACAAAGTGAATGTTGCATGCATAATTTTTGTATATCAAGTAAAAAAAAAAAAAAAAGGAGAGTAGCCAAGTATACATAGACTTAATTTTATTTCAAGACTTGCCAAATCTTGAACATCTGACTTTTAGGAAACTCAAGTTAAATAAGACAAATTCTATCTATATCACCGCAAAATTATTAAAAAAAAAAAAACCCAATTCACATACAGAGGTTCATACAGTCATTTTATTAAAGCGTGCTTTTTCTAAAAGTTATATATTTTCCAGACTTTTGTTCCTATTTCTGTCACATTTGTCTGTACTTACCATAAAGCTTTTTAAAAAAGTGAGTCATTTATAGTTCTTTGTAAATAGCCATGTCAGTATTTTCTGCTACGGCTTACAGTTCTACAATGCCAAGTAACCTTCTCCTATGACCTCCTATAAATCTTACCTTCAGTATATTTTAGACACTCTTTTACATCATCTTGAAGAGTACTCATGCCCAAGGAAAGTTTGTTTTTCAAACATGAAGCTGAACAACCCTCCCAAAACTCTTGTTGTTCTCAGAGCTGGATGACAGAGGCAGGGGTAGTTTTAATAGCTGTCCGTTTCAGCTCTCACTCTAACATCATGCTTCCAAAATTGGCTGTTCATCTGCTATTCATATGTGGCTCCCAAATATATTCACTTTTCTGAAATATCCATATAATTTGACAGATGACTCCTTCTTTTTTTTTCAAGTAAGCAGTAAATTAAAATATTGTCATGTCACTAATCAAATGTCAACACAATGAGCCCAGCCATACAGCTTGCATTCAAATATTTTAGCCAGGGCCTTCCCTATATAAAATAGCTGGAAACATACATTTTCAATTCAATGATAGTCTTCCACCATTGATTTATCACATCTTTTTCTCCCAATTTCATACTGCCATTACATGCATAGAAATATGTGGATAGCATATAAAAGAAGTTCATCATATGTGGCTTTCATGTCTTAGTAACATATGCATCTCTTGTTTTTCATAATACTATATTTTGTTGGTTTACTTTTTTTTTTTCTTAGCCAACATTTATTTTTTGTCTTTCAAGGTTGTACATTTTTTTCTTTACATATATGTCATTAATATGTTGCTTATAATACATTTGTACTACACTAAGAATATTTTACCTGTTTTAGTCAATATGAATACTTTATCCATATTCTTGAGAGGATTCTCTTGTTCTGTTGACGCAGCTATCAAACAGTAATCTATAGCTAAATAAGCTTTGCTATGTAAAAACACACCTCCTCACATAGTGACAGCAATACATGTGCTCAAAGGTCTTTACTAGGTATAAAAGAATAGATTTCAGGAGAATAATCTTGATATATAGAATGTCTGTCATCTTTTCAGGTAACTATACATGTGCTGACATATTTGTTAAAATGCCCAAGTCATCCTTGGTGTAGTTCCCTGCGTACATAAATACGGATAGATGCTAGATAGGATGGAAAGTAAACAATAATCTCACTTGTGGGGGGACTGAATCTGTATGTGCGTGGTTAGATTGATCTAGTTTATAGCAGGTCTATACAGCAGGTGAGAGAGAGGTCTTGCAGTTAAAGATATGTAGCCCTAATTAATGGGCGGGACTCCTTCGCCAAAAATACTTTAAGAGCCAAGAAGATCATTTATGACTATTGAGAGGTAGCAAATAGTACAACAAAGCAGAAGTAATTCAGCAGGAGTGAAAGAAGGAAGGAAGGAAGGAAGGAAGGAAGGAAGGAAGGAAGGAAGGAAGGAAGGAAGGA
>JAVCKT010021381.1:0-20861 GCA_032273925.1 Rhynchotus rufescens
ATTACTTTTTTTTTGGTCTTACAAGGGTCATTTATCATACACAACGTCCTCCAAATAGGTAGTCCTAAAACCCCAATTTACAAAGACATTTTTTAAAGCTGAATTCTTTAAACAGGGCTACTTTCCTGATGGTTAAAATAAAAACTTTATGATATTGAAATATCTGGATTTAAGGAGGGAGAAATGCTATGTATTTTCTTTTAGAAGTTCCTGCTCCTGACAAATTAACGTCTGCCCATTATTTTTACCTAAATCTTACCACGTTTATTAGTAACAAAAGCACCCGTGACCCCCTTATGCCAAGTTCACAGAAGAAAAGCATTTACTCTAAAGGCATTATTTTTTATCGTAACATCTGTGATCTCTGGTGGGGAAAGGAAACACCATAAAAAACGAAGTCTGGATACACAAACTATCAGGCAGATTTTAACACTTACGCAGAATAATGCAAAGCTTTATATTTTTTTGATGCTAACAGGCGCTTTTTTTTCCCCCGTTCCATTTCGCAATATGTAAAATGACAAAATGCAAAAACAAAAACATGAAAATGTGCCTGTTAGGGCTGGCCTAGTTTTTTGAAACGCGCACAAAAATAAAACCCACTCATAAGATCTTATTTTAATATGTAATAGAAGGATCTGGCAAACATTAGCCCGGATAAGTCTCGCCAGCGAGCACAGACTCACATGCTAGTCTGCTGCTTCCACGCAGCATGGAGATGTGATCTCCTCCTCCCAACACACACGAGCATGTTCCTCAACCCCAAGAACTCTGAATTAAGATCACGGGCGGGCGCGCAGGGCTATGGGACTGTTGTACTGACCAGCGTGTTTCTGCTTAGGTCTCTTCCCCATGGGTGTCCCAAAAAGTAATGTTTTTATCGTCTTACTCGGTGTCAGCTTGAAAGTGGAGACCTCTCAGATCTTGCATCGCCTTCGCCCACAAGAGAAGGCTGCCAGAACAAGCCCCTATGGATGGATGTCTTTTCCCCAAAGCAACACACGCGGAGCAGGAGAGACCCAGCAAACCTCCAACGCAACCACCGATGCTCTTCTAAAATGTATTTTCTTGGTGCCCCAAATCTCTCCAGTCATAGCGGTGCAAGGTAGCAGTTTACAGGGAGTAAAGATGATCCAGAAAGGAAAAGGGCAGCACAGCGTGGGACTCACAGTGAAAGGTGACCCCAAAGAGGAAGAGGAGGCAGAGGATGGCCACAAAGTGCTTATTTATAAACCCTAAAATGATGGGAAATGAACCTCACGCTGAAGATGTGTGTGTTTTGGGGATTATCTAAGGCTGAGGAAGGTCTACCTTTCAGATAGGACCTTAATGACCTCTGTTCCACAACAGATCCCCCAAATAGGTGCTCAGCTCCCAAGCAATCCTGTTGCAGTGGCAAAAGCAGTGGTGAAAATGAAATGTGGAGGAAAAAATTCTCTGCAAATAACAAAACTCTCAAAATCTGTCTTGCAACGGGCTTGGGAGTGGTGTCTCCCCAGGGTGCGTTGGGGTGCGAGCAAAGCCCTGCTCGCCCCGAGCGCCTCCCGCTCACCTGCGCCTGGACCCGATCCAGACGCTCCCGCAGCTCCCGCTCCGCGCCTGACTCCCGTCTCTCTCTGCGGCGCGCGAAAGCTTTGGCAACTGAAATCTATTACGATGTCAAAAGGTAGCTGACAACATAAAACGTATCCCGCTGAGTTGATGCCGCGCGCTGCTAAATTTACAACAACATAAGTATCATAAAAATTATAAGAACTGCAAATTAACCGCTGATTTTTTTTAGTTCGGTGACATAAATAACAGTAAAGATCTGGATAACTTCCAAACATCTTTACAACTGTTTAATTTGTCAAAATCCATCAAGTGTATTTCAACCACAAACCTGTCCTCCACAGTGCATTAGTTTTCACGTACTTGCACTGGCATCAAAAGCAACAAAAATCTCGCTTATATAATTACTGTATTTTGATGGATCTTTCCACAGCCACGCATTCATTTCTGTTCTTCCTCAGTACTTCTCTATTGACTCTAACAGTCGGCAATGTTTTAAAAATACTCGTGCTAAAAGAGAAATAAAAAACGTGACTATTTTCCATTTTTCATAGGTCTGCCCGGGATACACAAGCAGGAACGCTTCTTTGTTTGCTGACTTGTCCATTTTTCCGTTCACATGTTGCATGTACCTCCTGGTGCCTGCGTCAACAAACCCTTTTATTTCCTCCGTTATTTGTGCACCAGCCTCGGGAACGTATGGCTGCTCTGCCAGCTGCTGCAATCACCCAGGTAAAACTCAAACATTTTGCTGGGTGTTAGTGCTTTTTGTGGGAGGGACCAGGACTCTTTTTTAGAAGTCTATTTACTTTTTAATGCTAGATTATCAATTATTGCCTTTTCTAAGGCAGATATTTACTGAACAGAAGTATTTTTAAGATGAACTCAATTTGAAGTCCAAGTTAACTGAATTGCACAAAACTTGGGTCTTACTTAAAAAAAAAAAAAAAAACTACAAGTCTCGTCTTATCTGAACTAAAAGAGGTTAAAAGAAAAATTTCAGCATATATAGATGTACAATACTGCCGCTTTTAAAGTTTGAATTTGCAAGTAATAAAAGCCCCTTGAATAAAAACACTAGTAAAAAAGCCTCAGGTGCTATTCAGGACCCAGCAAACGATGCCCATGTTGACTTGGCCCAGGCCTCAACAGACCCAGTGTCCCGGCGCTGGTGGCTTCCCCGTGAACGCTGCGGCTGCCAGGGTGACCTGGCTGGGCCTCGAGGGGAATCGGGTGCAGCAGCAGAGCACGTTTTTCTGAAGTAATACGCACTGTGATGTGTTACACCACACTGATTTCATGACCAAATCTCAACCACACTGGCTACCCATATGGAAGCAGGAAAGGAAGTCGAAGGATTGGGTTTGACGTGAAAGGTTAAACTCCATCCCCCCGCAGCTAACCGTACAGTAAATCCTTTCACACTGCAACAGCAAAATAGAGTTATTTACCACGTGTCTTAAACAACAGGATTGATGCTTAAAAGGCAACACAACTCAGAATATAAAATGGCTCTAAAAATTAAGCATCCAGCGATACGTGGAATTTGGAATTAATTTTCTTGCTGTATTGTTTGCAAGAGCGGTATACTTAAAAGGACACAATTCACTCAGTGACACCCAGAAGTACCGTGCAAGCGCTGTGGAATGATGTAAGTAATTCAAATCTCTTTGATTAATTCTAACATAATTGCACATAACTGGAAAATATCACAGCAAGTTGGCTTGCTATATTGTATTGCATAAATCAGAAGCGATTCCTGCAAAATCTCTCCTATCCAGACTATTTTATCGAAGCAACATATAGCTGTTATGACAATTTTTGAGTGATTTTGGTTCTCACTGTGGTGTAATGAGTAATGAAGAAAGCACAACCTTTTTGATTCTGGTTTACAGAGATGATACACATTTCTTCTTTGACTAAATCCTCGGTGACTCAGTTCTACCTGTTTGCAACGAGAAGTTCTCACGTGTTCCGCCACGCTGAAAAACAAGCCTCCAACCAGCCCATTCCCAACTCATACAGAGGGGAAGACTTCAGGGTTCCTGCGAGCTTCTCCAACTCGTGCCCGTCTCTCTAGGATAAGCCACATCAGTGTGGTGTCCTGATAACTTCTCAACAGCCACCAGCACCACATAACACAGCCTGGAGATCAGGAGAGTCACAAAAGTGGATTCTTTGCAAGTAAAAGGAGACCCTCAGGAGGAACCTGAGCAAGGCTTGTCACTCGATTCAGGAAAAGATGAACATGACCTGAGGGTTCACCAGCCTCAAAACCAGTCCTAGGCCTTGGCATGTGGCTTCTGCTTGCTCTGTGCTACACAGCAGGCCTTGAGACTTGAGTGTCTCTTTCCAGTAATGTGCCATGGGAGCTGCTTCGTCCTACGTGTGAACCAACATTTCCAGGCCTGGAGACTTACAACCTCCTCTAATTGACACACAGTGCTATAAAGTATAAATATCAATAACATTAACCAAAAAAGGGGGAAAAAAAAAGAAGTGATGAAGATGGCAAGCTGAAGGTGAATCAATAAATCAACAGTAATCTTTTTTCTTAATCACAGCGGCTACTCCACCCTTTTTATTGATGTTTGTTCTTTTTTATCCTTTATTTCACTATAATCTCCTGAATCTTGATTGAATTAGCTCAAAACAATCACACACCTACCCAGAACAAGCTACGCTTTCGTTTCAAAACCCTTGCAGTGGCAGCAGCTGCACGGGGAGCTGTACGACATCGTTAGGACCGACCTTTCATTTCTCAGCTTCTCCCTCCTCTTGGTTCCCGGCCCTGAATCCACTGGGCAAACTGAGCAACTTGGCAAATTTGTTGGCAGTTGAAATTTGCTCTGTCTAGGAAGGATGTAATTGTGATAGATCTGACCCTCTCCCAGTCCCTAAGATTTATTAGTGCACAGGTTTCAAGGAACCTTCATTTAACTGTCTTACTGTAATCTGAAAGCTATCGCAAAAAGCAAACCATGTATCTTTTTTAGACGTATCTGTTGATCAAATATTTTACTCCAATGTTCTCTACAGCATCATTACAGTACTTGCACATGTTCACCCTACATATAAATCTTCACCATATCCTACATGCCTCTGCAGCAGCTTTCCTGGAAACGGCTTTATTGTGTTCTAGTAAACTTCATTCTTGTTATTTATTCTCCTTTAAAAGGGAAGTTAAGACTTTACTGTTTTTGCTCCTAGTGAAGACAAGTTTCTGCCTATCAAAAGACAAGTTCAGTGCAGGACTCTTGTAATAATATTGATAATGGGCAGAAATTACACATTTTATAAGGGAAAAGACAAAGCATTTCATGTTTTATAATAGTTGTGCTCATATCATAGTTTCACAAATGGTGCTTTCATAGAAAATTATAGCCTGCTCTCCTGAGTGACCAAACCTGCAACTATTTAGGCTATGTACAATGGAGCACACAGTCCAGCACAAATCAACCAGTGCACCGGCTTCAACGGAGATTTTGCAGTTGGCTCCCAAAGACTTGTAAAGTCATGATCTGATCCACAATTTCCAGCATAGGGTTGAGAGTTGAGGTTGAAGGAAAATGAATGAAATAAGCCAGCAAATAAAACTTATAAAACCTGAGAAAATGAAAATCAGCCTTTGGATTTGTGAGCTGAAAAACACCTGACATTTCAATTAAGAAACAGCAATTACAGATATTACTGAACAGAGGAAAAGGAAACTGAAATGCACCGAGCGAGATAATCAAGTGCGAAATGTGCTTGTAGGATGCAAGCCCAGCTGATAGACATCTCAAGAAAGCTGGACATTTCACACGCCCACACCAGGGCCAACATGAGCTCCCAGCATCTGGAAGGTATCTCTTCCTTTCTGACTATTTCTGTCCCTTTCCTTTTTGCACATCCACCAGTGCTGCTCATTACAGCTCTTTAAGGGTACCCTACACAACCTCCCCTCTGCTAAGTTATAGCATGAAAAGAGCATCACTTTAGAATACTTTTCATTTTTTTTTCTTCTCTTTTTAAAGTTAAATGAAGAAACTGAGCAGATGTCACACCAAGCTTCTCACTAGAAGCCGGCCCAGCCTGGCCTGGCTGCAATACAAACGATACAAGGTCCAGCGGCAAAGGCAAACAAGCAGCGGGACCAGCGGGATGTCCGGGACACTCGGCACCACCTAAGCTACCCGCCACGCAGCAGACACAAATTGCCTCTCATTTGATGGCACCTACCTGCAGAGAGGAGCATTAGCAGCACACCGGCGCGCGGATGCACCGAGCAATATTTCTCTAGGCTGCTGCCACTTTCCCGTGTCCCTCGGCCCCCTGCTTAAACCAATCGCTATTTTTATGACGCTCCTTAAAATACGAAACGGGAGGCTCCTTTTCCTGAAACACACCGCCTAGATAGATGACGCCTTTTCAATAATACTCTTTTCTTGCTGTCTCCAAGCCTCATGATGCTGTTGCTTGCTTTGGAGGGGGAAACAAAATCAAATGGCAAGCCATATCGCTCCAGTGCAAAGGGAGTGGTTTCCCAAGAAAAGCACAGCAAAGTTCCTGGGCTGTTTCCTCCCAGCACTGCAGGAAAGCAGGCAGCAGACCCGCTACTAAAACGGACCCCGGCAGCCAGCAGCCAAGGCCGATGCTGAAAATACCTGGTGCAGTTTCTGGGCAAGCACGGGCCTTTATTTTTTGGAGGGTGGGGAGAATCATCTGGATTGTTCAAGTAGCTTCACTTTTCCAAAGTCTGAATTTAGCGGGAGCACAGGAAAATGATGGAGAATCAGGCTTTTTAAAGCCTAAAATTAGAGGAGATGCCATCGAAAAGGAGACAAACTTCCAGCTTTGTTTTAGGAACTGAAATTGTGCTTCCTGCTTCCATTGCTGCAGTTCTTCTGGAAAGGAAGTTGCCCCATAAGTAACAGGCAAAAACACAAGAAAAACTTGTGGATCCAGACATGTTCTCCCCAGACTTCTGTAAAAATAAAACATCGAGGCTGGTACAGCACACTGGTTTCACTGTAGAAAATACAATGCCAAAAAATTGTTTTTAAAAAGTGCTCACTACTACAATAGATCATTGTGCTCCGAGATCTACCACATAGGTTACTCCAAGGGCTCTCAACTTTATGCTTGGAAAGTCTAAGACACTGGAGCCATGATATATAAAGTAAGGCCCAAGTTCCAAATATTTGATTTAGCAAAGTAAATATGGTTGTTTTTATTGGGTGCAACAAGCATTTTTCACAGAGTGAAGAATTATGGTAAACATCTGCTAATCATACGCAAAAAAAGAGGTCATTGTGTTTAAATCCAAGGTCATATTAATAGCTATATTTAATTAATAAAACCCAACAGGAACATTACCCAAGTTTCAACAACGCCTGCTTCCCAACACTCAAGGACCTATTCATTAATGGACTCCTTATATTGTTTTTCTCTTGATATTGCTGCTAAAGTCACACAAAGCTTTTAGGCCATACAACAGAAGCCTGACTTAGAAGCAAACTGCATCACGTTATGCTATATGTCTCTGGGGTTTTATCCCATGTGGACATAGTTTCTGAACACATGCACATTCCAGAAACACTGGAATATGAGATATTCCATGAAGGTGGTCTTGCACTTTCAAGTTTCCATGTCTTCTCCCAAGCAATATGATAGGCGAGGTGATGACACGCTCTTCTGAGCCAAGAGATAATGTTCTTTCTTTATTGAATCATGCATTGCCTACAAAGAAGCTAGAGCTGCACCTGCATTTAATGGGAGTCTTTCTCCTCAAAAAAAAAAAGTATATATGAAATCCGACCTTTTCAAGAAATGCTGGGTTTTCTTTGTATTTCTGACCTACGCCCTGGTTAGAGTAGCTCATCCATATGTTCAGAATGGCCTAGTGAATTATTGCCTCAAATGAACGTAGTGTTTCAATATTTTGAGTTCATTTTGCATGTTAGACAACCTGAATAAGAGTGGTGCATCTCAAACAGGAAAATAAAGCTGATTTTGCTCGCTCAGAGGTAAAACAGCACAGCTTTTTTCAAATCTCAGGTATCCAAGATGGAACAATTAGCAGGTCTGAAAGCTTAATTTAAAATTTCAATTGCTTTAATACATAGAACAGAGGAGCTTTTGAAAAGTAGGCTTTGTTGCACACCCAAACTTCCTCATGTAACTGCAGTCATCGATGTTTATAGATTTTTTCCTGTGAAAGATAAATCTAGTTTATTGCATGAAAAAACCTTGAACGCGCTGTTTATTCACTGAATTTCCATATATCCTTTACACTTGAAGTTATTTTCTCTTTTCCACAATGTATGTGAAAACCCTGACATTTTATATATTCTACCCAAGTTGCTCACACCATACTGCACTATTTCCATGTTATTATATACATTGCAGCAGTGTCGTTTCCAATTCATTACAAAACACTGCACACTTTTATGCACCAGATGTCCTAGCTTTGGTAGGACCGAGCTATTTTCTACTCAACCAGTCCTGAAGGCAAAATAATTGTTCCTGCATGTCTGCATACAGCCAGGTCATTTCACCTACTTGCATCTGACTTCCACCCTAGCAGACAGTCACTTTTTCTTGTCCTATTTTGGAAAAATTTTGCAATTTTGCTGAGAGAAGGGTGGCGAAAGGAAGAAGGAGTGGAGAAGAAAAGGAAGACGAAAGCAGACAGTGAGACATTATTTTTTACCCTCCTCTTCAAGTCTGTGCGGGGACTTGCAGCACCAGATACAACCAATCCACAAGCTAAGAGCCACAGAAAGCATCACACCACGTTATACTAAATTTGAAGTTGGTATATGCATACATGCATGGGGAACAGCAAGATAAAATAGTAGGTGAGTTTCTACATAAATTTACAGCTCAGAGTAGCACATTGCAATAAACAGCATAAATAAGTTGTGGGTAATAAATCTTAGGCTGAAGTAATTCATTAGCCCTTTTGGCATCACACTTAGGCAAAGCACCACTTTGATCTAATGTGTTTCCGTGCACTCTGCTTTCTTCTGCCTTGTTGAGATGAAGGGCTTTTTAATCCAAATCAGAAAGTGATGTTTCTGCGCTGATGCTCTAATTTAGAAGTTATAATTAACAGACTTAGTGCTAATCAGATCTCATCATACCTCCCCTAAGGCCCCAAATGTGAGAAACAACAGAACAAATGACCAAGGATGCTTTGAGACAGCATCTAAATTTGTGCCTCCAATTTTGGGCATTCAAGTCTATGCATTCATTTGTGCCAACCTGGTAGGAAATATAATCTTGTGGTTAAAGTACACGCACAGAAATCAGGAGGCCTGAGGTTTGTTTCCACCTCTACATCTCTCTGGGCAAATTAGTCAGAATGTCGCTTTAAAAGAAGGAAGAGTCCATTGCCTGTAGAAAAGTGCATGGAACACTACCTCGTGGAGCTGACATACTAAATTGCATGTACTTCACACATGTTTAGCCCTTAACTTCATTTAAAATACAAATCACACTTAAGATACAGGGGAACTAAGTTCTCATTCCCAGTAGCACCCTATTGCCCAACATATTAATTTGTAAAGCCAAGACATTGAGAACAAAATACAACTGTGTTCTTGCAGCTAAAGCTACTAACAAAACGCGCTATTTAGTCCTGCTTCTGTGGATCCACATTTTGCGTGTCCAAGCAGAACTTTGGCAGAGCTCTGCACTCACAAACAAGTACTAGAACAACTGTGTATTTCCTTGGAGAAAGTTATCATGGTAGGAAGCAAAAAAAAAGAGGCTAACAACATTTTTATCTAATTTTTCCTCCTTTTGCATCTTGCATTTCCAGAAGGCTGCTGTGACGGGCGACATCTTCCACAAATTTCCCTACTGCAGGAGCCCTGCAATTCAAATTGAAGCTGCTTCTACACTTTCTGCCTCACACTTTTCCTCCCTGATGGCACTCAAAAAAATGAATCTGCTTCTTGGGCCAGTGGCCGCAGGACACTCATCTCTCCTCAACCACATGCCCAACCGGAGGCAGCTGAGCCCGCTCCGTTAACACATCAATATCATGCAACTACTGCATCCCCAAACCTCACCATTCCTCACTCTGTCAGACCAGCTAACCAAAGAATAAGGTAGTCTGAAATTTCTGGTATGGGCTCCCTGGCTGCTGGCTGTCCAGTTCCTTCATCCATACTGAAGGACCATTCAGTGGAGACGTTCAACCTAGCAAGGGCTTGGCTCCTGTATAAGCTCTGTACTTGTTCAGCTGAACCCACCAAAGGTCACGTTAACTCCTTGGCTTGGAAAGCACATCCCTTCATTAAAACAGGCACAGTCATAGGCAGGATGTTTTCAAAGCGGGTGAACTCTCCAGTCGTGGACAGCACACTTCTGCCGATGGTTACCGAGGGATTACCCAAGGTTTCTCCCAGCACTGGCTCATCCCTGACCTCCATTTCCTTCATGCCTGTGGTTGGAGCGGGGCTGGCTGCAGCAGCAGCATGGGGTCTTGCCAGCAGCTGAAGGTTTGCCACCAGCTCGCTGGAATTTGCCACAGATGCACAATGGGCAGCACTGCGGATCCCACCCGCCGTCCCCAGGAACGAGCAGCATCTCCTCCCCATCAGCATCCCCGCTACCTCCCTGGTTCAAATGCACCCCAAACCATGTGGGTCCCCCATGCTGCTCTTGTGATAGCAGCTGGTCATGGTCACCAGGGATCCAAACCCACACAACAGTGTGAAGAGAAGGAGAACCTTGTGCAGACAGCTAAGCTTCTTCGGGAGGCTTCCCAGAAATCGCCTGGAACTGATCAGACCTGAGAGATCACTGATTTTGCCTTAAACTCTTCCTCTAGATGTTTACAGTTTGACTCACCTGTCAACTAACACCAACCTGAACCAGGCATATTTTGTATAAAGCCAAAGATAAGTCTTCCTTAGGAAAAGGCACCATTCTAGATTAATGATATAGAAACATTAAAAAAAAAAAAAAAAAAAAAAAAAAAAAAAAGGATCAATTATTCACTATGTAACTAGCAGGCATGTTTGCAGTATCAAATCTTGACGGAGCGTCATTCCCCTAACAGAGATCCCTGACACATCCACTGCATCTTTAATTTCCTGCAAACAGAGCTAAAACTGATCCAAGGAAGCTGAGAGGCGAGGATGGAAAATGCACGGGGCATCATACGCTGCAGTGCCAGGGAATAAGGCTCTTTGCATGTTCTACATAGCAAGCACTCACAGAGTCCTTTCCGGGCTTAAGAAGTTTATTCCTCATGCCAGTTTCTATTTTCTATGTAAAATCATGCAGCTGTCTTGAAAGGAACCACAGGTTTCTGTTAAGCCAAGTTTTCTTTATGAATTAAGGGCAAAATGCACAAATTCACTGCTTAAGAATTAAACATAGGTATTTTTATTGCAGTATGAACAGTTTTTTTGTGAGGTGAACAAGAGCTCATAGAGCTAGGAAAGTGTTTATAAATATAACACTTGCTCCTGTACAACGTATGTGTTTTGCTCAATAAAAACACAACCTGGTGATTCCATATCAAGCACCACAGCACAAAATTTGTATACTTTTTTCAAGGCAGAATTTCTAACTTATTTTCCATGCTGTACGTGGAAACTCCTGCCCACTGAAACCAGGACATTGGGGGCTTTTAGGGAAAGGTTGAGGTTTTTGGGTTTTGTTTTTTTTTTTCCTAACAGAATAAAGAAAAAAATAGGAGATGGTGTCACCGCAACACAACAACGCAAGCCAAAAAAATGAAAACAAACCTGATTAAGTCAGTTTAACTACTGCTTCCAAGTTCCTTATCAGTACCTGGAACCTATCTGGAAGGGAGCTTTCCCACCCCAAAAGGAAGTGCCAGGGGTGTTCCCCACTCCCAAGGGTAGACGAGGTTGGGTGGTTTGTCCTGTTGTGATTTAAATATGAAGTGATCCTTACTCACCACCATAAAGTGTGTTCTGAACGTGCCAGTACATGTCAGCCTTCCCTTCACTTTGTAGGGCAACATCCGCCTCCATGCAGAGTTCAAAAATATTTAATGATTTAAGGCAGCTTGCCGCACTTAAAGCACAAAGCAGGCGGCAATGCTCACTATTGCCCATCAGCATTTTATTTTTTCACTTGTAAGTGCTTATACTTACATCAAATAGGCTACTGGCATCATTTTTACATGCCTACATCCAAGCCTCCTGGCACCAGAAACCCCCTCCCCAGTATCAGCATTTGAAGAGAAAGCCACGAGGCTTCCCATTCTCCAAGGACTGCCAGTCTCCTTAAACATAAATCTGCTATTTTGCAAAAGACACAATCTCTAAGAATTTCTATCGCAAAAAGAACAAGGAAAATAGCCCAATAACCAAGAAAATGGAGCAGTTTCGCAGATTGGTGTGTTAAAGTAATACCAAGCAATTATGTGGTTGGATGAAGGCAAGGCACAGAACAAAGGCACAAGGAGTCTAGGGGCTCGGGGAACTGGAAGTCTGGTTTGGGAACAGACGGCCAAGAAAAGGGGCTGCTTGGGCCCGGGAGCAGCACCCACCGATGCTACGGGCAGAGCCGGGCTCCTGCGCACGGACCCTTCCATTCTCCACACGCACGGCGGGCAGGACAGCAGAGCACAGCGCTTTTTACAAAGAACTGAAAGTTTAATTCTGCTTAACTGCCGAAAGAGCCACAAAACCTTAATGCGTTTCCCTGAATTAAGCAATTCGGCGCACGTTCGGCGCACGCTTTGTTTTCACGAGAGTCTCATGTGCAATTTCGTCTTGCTCAAGAGGCGCCAAGAGGCACGAGCCCATGGGGGCGAGCTCAGGATTTCCCTAACCAGCAGCAGCACGGGCTAAGGGCTGGGTGGTCTTATTTCAGCCTTGCAGGCTCTAAACCACAACAAGGCAGTTGGTTGAAGACCAAGTCTGCTTCTTCAACCTTGTGCATTTAAGGTTTGCACAGTGATGTGGACCTACCCAGCGATGTGCCCTAACAGCAAAACCTTACACATTTGAAGTTCTGAGCATTTAGGCCAAAATTTGGAGGATATATCACATTTCCTAACTGCTCAGCTATTTGAAGGATATATCACATTTCTTAACTGCTCAGCTACCTGGAAACAGTACTTTTTATTTACAGAAGTGAAGAGAATCCTCACTGGATGGTAAAAGTAGGACACACGGCAAAGGGGCACCAAAACTCAAGGAAAACAAACTCAGCACAAAGGAGGACCAACATCACCCCTGATAAAGTTAAAAGATTTACACAAGTTCTACCAAGAACAAGATTTGCACAAAGATACCAAGTCAACAAAACATACCTTTCCAAGGTTTAACTTAAGAGCACATTTTTTCTTTCTGTTCTTTTCAATATGAGTTTGTACAAGCCAACCCTCCCGCAGAAATCGCTTGCATTTCAAACGTTACCACTAATCTGAAACGTGGTGCACGTTTCCCTCGCAAAGTCATTAAAACATGCACGGGTCAGGATGCTGAGGCTGCATTCATGATTCTTTATAGTTACAATATTAGTAAAGTATTTACTAAACTGACTACCACCGACTTTAAGTTAAATTTGCTGACAGATAAACTGAGCATAACCTCTGGCATTTTCAGGAGTTTTCTTATGAATACATATATTTTGCATGTTTTTGCGTGCTAGGCCCTTTCCAAAATGCTGATTTGCTCTCTGATATCAAGGCTTACTCACCCCCTTAAAGGTAAAAGGAAAGATAGCAGTAGCTTGCACGTGGATGAATGAGGCTTCAATGCATCCATAAGACTTGCTCTCTTTTAAATTTAAAGCAGTAAAAGAGCACTAAAAAAAGACCTACATTATTTTTGCATTAGCTGAAAAAACTCAGCTGAGACTTAAAAAGAAAAACAGGAGGTGTAAAGAGAATTTATGATTTGCATAGTCATAAATCATTATAAATTAATTATTCTTTAGCAAAGAATGCATTCATTTCACAAGGGCAATCCAGCTTTGAGAGAGTGCACTATCTGTTAGCATCTCGGTCTCAAAACAGACATCTCTGGACAGATTTGTTACAGTTTTGTAGATGCTAATGTGTAAACAGATTGTAAAATTATTTTGGGGCCTGTAATAGGATTTAATGTGTTTAAGAGGTAGTCTTATACCTCTGTAACAAAGAGGCTTACAATATGGTAAGAATGTATCACAAAATATGTAATGCTTTTAACAGATAAATCCTCTTGGCAAAGGCTGTAATCTTTCAAACTTAATTGGTGAACTCATTAACAAACAACTGCCACTACAAGAAGAAAGACTATTGTCAGCGACTTATCGGCCAACGAGATAACAAACTTAATTATATTGTTTTCAGTGGATTTACATTTGCTTCCTTTAGGACACTAGATTTTCTAAACTTTTTTTTTTTTTTTTCTCCTTGTCTCCATGCAATTTTTGCTCTATAAGAGCAAAATGAACCTTCTTCCTTCAGACAGGAAAAGAAGAAAATCAAAAAGAAATCCCAAGGAATTCCGGCTTCAAACTCAGCACAAGAAAGACCTAAAACTTTTGTCTTTATTAATCTACTTGCAGAAAGTTGTAAGCCTGTAAACTAGTTAATTTATGAGCCACGTTAATCATTTGTCCGCATTTGATCTGCGGTTTTGCAAACACGGTTTCCTGGGATGTGGCAGGATAATTTGCAGGTCCAGCTCGGCTCCTGAGGGGGCACTAACTAATTTGACACCGTGACGTGACATTGATGGCAGGCACACACTAATGACCCAAGCGCTAGATGCTCCTGTCATCCTGTCGTTCTAGGGGAAAGCAAGTTCCTTCTCATTGCCAAAAAAGTGCAGAGTGGTTCTGCTAATTATTCAGACATGCACTATAATGAGGATCTTAGTGCTTCCTTCCAACATACCAAGCACTCGCTAAAGCCCCCATTTGTCTGATATGGTGGCTGATTAAAATTTGTTTCTTGAATAGTAAAATCAGGGCTTAAAATAAAGCAGAAAGGATAAACAGCCTTTTATTCTGCAGAAAACTCAGAAAGTGGCCATTTTGGATTCAAGCTGGTTTATGGTCATCTATTTACACTGGAAGAGCAGAAAATTGGATTAATTTTTAATAGTACCTCTTAACGTATACATCTTCAGAGAGTTTTACTGTCTGGATCAGTCAAGACATAAATTGGGCGGACAAATGGTGGCTCAGGAGGTATTTTATTTTCTTTCTCATCAGAGAAATGACAATTTCTAGAGCTGAAATTTGTATCAGACAAATTACAGGTTGGAAAAAAGAATCCATTGTTCTTTCCCAATTATATTGTTACGAGAACTGAGGCCTCAACCTGAACTTTGAAAGCTCATAAGGACGTTCTGTATCACAGAACAATTTGGATGTAAAAAAGACAGAAGAGCACTAGGAAGATTTCCAGAATCTGCACTTACTCCTCACTTTCGGCCCTGATTCAGCACTAACTATGGAGCACACTTCAGCTCTTTATTGATACCATATTTAAAATTCTGCAATTTCCACAAGCCTTTAACAGCAATACAGAACCGTGATCTGCAGAGAGGTCAATGTACCTCAAAGAATATGTCATTTTGTTAAATACACAGATTGAAGATAAAATACTACCCTGCAAAGGAGCCTGGATTTCTAAAGTTATCACTCAGCTCTTTCTGAAAAGCAAACCCTTCTAAGAGCGTTTCAAGTGGGCCACCCAAAGCCTAGCACGTGCTACTGAGTCATTTAGAAAAACCCAATAAACTCAAAAGTGCCACAGACGAAGGGGAAGGAGCAGGACGGTCCCAGCCCAGGATACCCGGCAAGCTCAAAGCTCTCCTGCGCTCAGCGGGGATTTGACTATTGGTCTCCCCTTGGACATCATTTCTGTATTGCTAAAACTGCAACTCGGTGCAGGTGATCCCAAAACACCTTAGAGGCCAACGGGGAAAAGAGCCCAAGATGCCTCCCAAGACACAGTCCTGGGGCTCTACCTGCTCTGTGCACCTTTGGTCTCCTTGCTATTAATCAGTGTTGCATCGATAAATATCTGCATTTATCTTCATTTCCATGGAACCTGTGCTTACGATTCCAATGTTGTTATGGTTCATCACCCACTTTTTTTCTTCTTTTTACAAGGGAGAACAGGCTCCTGTGCAGTGCCAGGAAGATGCAGACCATGATCAGCCAAGGATAAGGACTGCACACCTGAAAGAGCTCCATCCATATAGGATCAGTGGGATTGCTCCATAAAGGAGTCGCCAGGCATCACAGCAGCACCTGCCACTTTCTGCAACCATGACCCAGCAGCAGGTCAGGAATTTCGCTTGTGCCCCACATTTTCCTAGCACTTAATTTTCAAATAACTTCTACCAACTGCAGCCCCACACATTAATATTAAGAAAGTGGCACGACTTCCGAGAAGAAAGTGAAAGTGCATGTTTTGGGAGCCAAAGCGATGCACCATAAATACTTGGTCGTGTGGCTACATGTCATTTTGCAGGGCAACATGCGAAGGGCACATGAATCACGAGCAAGGGAAGAGCCCTGGCACCCGCCCCAGAAACACCTCCATCAGCACCGGGCAGCAGAGAAAACAGCAAAAAGGGATCCCAGACTCACAAACCACAACTCGGGTCCCCTAGCAAGACGCACTTAGCATCCATGCTCTAGGAAAACAGAGCTCCTGTATCCATATACGGTACCACTAATATTTTCCACATGGCCAGGGCCACGTTATTAAGTGGCCTTCTCCTAAACAACACCATCTCCACATGCCAGCTGCTGGGGGAATGAAGACACGATGCATTTGGCATGCTGGTGTCACAAACGGAGGGTATTGCTGCAGGCCGAGGAACAGGGCGCCGCGGGGCGGGTTGTGAACCCGGGAATGCCGCGGGGGGCCACACGTCCGCGGAGCGTCAGCGCAGCCTCCTCCCCGAGCAGGCCGGAGCGTGAAGAATGAGCCTTTTATGCCCAGCGCGACTTGGCCAACTTTAAAAGGCAACAACTAAAATCTCCGAGCCCCTGATGTCAGTTTAACTGCTAATTCACAATGGATTCAGTTACACTTCCCGTCCCGGGCAGGTTCTCCCCCAACGCTGCCTACAGAACTCTTAGGCAAGAGGAAGCAGCAACCACCGGAGAACAAACAAAAAGCAAAAAAAAAGAAACCTAACAAATTCTCACCCTCAGTTTCGGCAACGAAGGCCAGACTGCGGTCTATCTACTCGGCAGAGCCGCACGGGCTGATTAAAGCACCGCCAGGACCAGAACTCACCCTTCCATGCCTCCATTTATTCACATTTTTTAAATGTGAATAAATTCACATTTAGCCACATTTTTTAAAATGCCTTTCTCCCATTCCCTTTGCCACTATTGCCAAAAGGGCCAGGCTTGCCATTGCTCTGCTGCTCATCCTAAGGGGCATTTCTCTGCAGCACACGCTCGACGCCTATCAAAGCACTGAAATGCGCTCACAAATTTATTGCAGAGTTTTGTCATAAGCGTCATTTAGCTAATTACTGCATAAGAAAGAATACACAACATTTCTTCTCTTTCCAAGTATGCTATGAATGGTAATACAGAAGAAGTGCTCCTTCCAATATGGCCTAGACTAGGTAAAACTTGTATGTGAAATCACATGCACAAAAGACATAAATGACTTTATAAAAGGCATAACTGACTACACCGAACAACAACAACAACCAGTGGTTGCCTTGCACTAGCAGTCAGATAAAACAGCATTAAGGTTTGGTTTCTCACTGGCTTAACAAGCAAGCTGTGAAGGAGGGACCTTCCTGGTTCAGAGAAATCCCACAAGGATGCAAATGCCCTGGAGAAAAAGCCAAGCCCAGGTCTCTTCAGGATCAGCAAAGCTTGCGAGGCTCCTGCCTTCACAAGCCGAAGGGTTTTATTTCAGAAGAGATGGATCTGCGGTGATGTTGCCCTTGGGCTGCTGGTATTTTGTTTGTTTGTTTGTTTTAAATAATTTAGTGAGTTATGCCTCCCTGTAACATATGAAGGTGATTTGATGTGGTAATTACCTATTACATTTGACAAGGTAATTAATGCAGCGAAATACCACTGTACAATGTGTAAACTTAGTTTGCTACCATTAAAACATGTCTGCTTAGCAAACTGCTCTGCTCGTAAGAAAGAGATGGATAACTCCCAGGTCCACACATTTTATCATCTAGAAAATTTAAGGTCTGACCTTCAGTTTCAAATATGCTCCTGCCCAAAAAGACATTCTCTAACAGGACCATATATAAAAATAAATAAATAAATAACACAGAAAAATTAGCAGTATCTACCAGGAATAGTGCAGAGTTTTGTGGATGACTGTAGCACCTTGGGTTGAAACACTCAATACTTTTATATCAACATTTGTTTACAGCTCAAGAATGCAACATCAGGGGTATTTTTGCAGGACAGTATTTTTCTTAAAAGTAAATACTTTAAATATTACTGTTGGTAAATAGCAAATTATTCTTAACCTACAGAGTAAAGTCAGACTGTGTTGTAGTTGAGCCTATAGAAAATAGAGACCTTCTTGGCTAAGGAGCCCCAAACAAGCCCAGGAACCTTAATGACCTCTGCACTGATACATCCTTAGATTTTCCTCGTGTTAGCTCGAGCAGTAGCAGTAAAACCTGCTTCCAGCTCAGATTTCCCACACTGGTGTTTTCACATTAACATGTCCTAAACAGCTTCTGGTCTGAAGCAATCCCGAGCACAACATAAATCTGTTTGCACAAAGAGAACAGCAAAGAATGAGAGCCCCACAACACACACACAGCAGAAGCAAGAGATCCACAGGCATTTCTATTCTATAAGACTGTATTTAAGAATTTATTAGCCTTATTGACCATATTATCCTTATTGACCATATCTGACCATCCTATTGACCAGTGCAGTAGCCAACACTTTGCCAAGAAAAGGTCCTGAGATCAGTTACCAAAACAGAACCATCTTCGCCCACCTATTAATACAAAGACATGTAGGAGAAGTCCCTAGAGGAAGGAACATAGGGAAATGCCAATCTTTTCCATCACAGTCAGATGCCACCCCAGAGACCCTGGCTTGTCCTCCCACCATCAGCTGCCGTTGCCAACACGTCGCGACGCTGCCAGGAGGGACCCGAGCCACCCTCCCCTTCACACCCCAGCACTGGGAGGCAGACAGCAAGAAAACCTCTCTTTTCTGCAGGTTCTTCTATTACTAATACTTTTGTTTTTATTACATGGAGGTGAGAAACAAAACCCGACACTTGACTGAACTGGAAAAAAAGAAAGAAAGAATGAAAAAGGAGAAGAGTGCTTTCTGTGAGGCATACATGTCTGAACGATCCAACAGACTGGGAAGTCTTGGCTCCAGGTTAAGCGGAGCCGCTGCCAACCCCTCGCTCGGACAGGGAAAGTCATCCAGGTTTGGAAGTGCTGGATGCAGAAGTGCTAGGAGACACTAGACGAGTCCAAACAGCCGTCCTGACTGCACTCCTGGTGTGTGACAGGCCCCCTTAAGAGAAGGGCATCCAGGGGATTTCAGTAACCTCAGCCCCTAACTCCAGGTCAAACCACCAACCCCGTGGCTGCCACCATAAGCATCGTGGAAGCATCATGAGCTGGTTGGACCACAGGTGCAACGTGGCTCCAAGAAGCAATTTGGAAAAGCTTCCACCTTCGGCGGCCTTTAAAATACTTGTTAATTAGTCTGGGTTCATGTCTGTGAGCGAGGAGGAAAAAAGCACTTCTAGTAGCTGCAGCCCTGTCTAAAATTTCCTCTGTGCTTACCCAGAACTATAAATTAACATTGTTTTTTTCGGCATATGAAACACTGAACTCTTCTTGCTCCTCTGTCTCAAGAGTACACAAGGAAGCTGCACCACCTTTTGCACTCTCTCTCCTTATTAAGCATTTTTACAATTGCTTTAAAATAAAGTGAAAAAACACACCCTTGAATCCGTCACCAGCACTTGAAAGGTCATGCCGCACAGTCCTAGAAAGTGACTGAGAAGTTCACCGTGCTCCACAACACTTAATATTTTACAAAAACAACCTCTCCTTCACTGGCAGCAAATGGAGATGAAAACAAAACCCATTCCTCAGATTTCTTTTTTATAAAGGTAAAAACGCTCAATGCATGTAATTAAACTATACATCAAGAAATGGCTTTTCTTTTCAATAATTTAATTATTCATTGGGTACAGCATTGTTTTACTGTATTAAATGTTTGATGTACAGAAAAGCTTATTCTTTCGGAGGTACAATTTGAGCCTCAGCTCAATTATGTTCGTTTTAACAGTAGCTAAAGAGAGTTTTGCTAAATTATTGAAGCAGCATTTTCAGGCGCTGAGAAAATTCAATCTTGTACATCTCCCCTTCGCTCCCCTTCTGAGCCTTAACTATGTTGTTTTCTTACAATTAGTTATTTAGGTGGTTCCAGTAGCAATATATTATTAGGGCTGAACAGTCACAGAGACATTAGCTGAGCAGTGATACAATTCATTGCTGTTTTGTCCCGCCTATGGCTGGCATTGCCTGAGAAAAGAAATTTTGTTGGAACTTAAAACTTGCTTCAACTTAGCGATTCAGCACTTCAGTGTTATTTTTCTAGGACATAACTAGCAGTAAAAGATTGCTATAAATACATTCTCTCCACATTTGTGCACTGCATAAACATAATTTAATAGTAGTAATTGAAATATGAACAGGATGCCAACACCTCAGGCAGACTGACGCGACATTTAATTTATACAATTAGACAGGAGGGTGGGGAAGCACAAAACCCCTGTTTGTTAGTGGCGTGCCTTACAGAAGATGTAGTTCCCCTGTTTACGCATCCTCATTTCGGTCCAGCCGGATAACCGGCCTCACCGAGCCTTGCACCACAACCCTGGAGAGAAGGCCACCAACCTGGCCACCGACCTCTCCAGGATGCTCCCAATCCTGGCATCAAATGTGGAAGAACCCAGCTATGTTACAAGCCACTTGCCCATGAAATACAACTCAACTGGGAAAGCAACCGCACAACTGCTCAAGTATTTTCTTGCACTACAAAACCTACCAGCAGGAGTGCAAAGTGAAGCTCTTCTTTCGTGTCTACCAACACAGAGAGATGTTTTGCATCAATTTTGTAAAGTTCAGCACAGATTTGGGTCCTTTCCTTCCCACTGTCATCATCCCCTCTTTATATAAACTGTTTCTTGCAGTGTGTTCGGTTGTGCTCCTGACTGCTGGTGGACTCACCAAGCACACCCAAGGATCTCTGCCCATCTCCACCAAAACTGCTGGGGGAATATGCGGGAAAGAAAAAATTAAAAAAGAAAAAAAATAGAAAAAGAAAAGAGAATCCTT
>JAVCKT010021382.1:0-27578 GCA_032273925.1 Rhynchotus rufescens
CCGCCGCCACCGCTCACCGTCGCCCTGCAGGAAGACCATGGCCAGCACCATGCAGAGCGGGTGCACGTTGAGGCGCAGGGCGCCCGCCCAGGCCAGCCCGCCGCGGTAGCCGCCCAGCCAGGCGCCCGTGGCCGCCAGCGCCGCCAGGCCCAGCACCTGCGACAGGGCCACGGCGGCCGAGAGCGCGCGGGGCCCGGCGGGCGGCGACGCGGCGCCCTCCATGGCGCTGCCGGCACCGACACCTGCGCGGGGGGACGCGGGAGGGGAGCGGGCCGGGAGCCACCGCTCCTCCCTCACCTGCCACGGAGCCGCCGGCGCTTCCTGGTCCGCCCAGCGCGGCCGCCGCCACCGCGCGGGGGGCTCCATCCCTCCCTCCCCGGCGCTGTCCCCATGGCCGGTCCCCGGCCCGTGGGACGCGGGTGTCCCCCTCCCTTTCACCGCAAGCGTGGGGGCCACCAGGCTCCTCCAGGCCCAGCGGCGCTTGGGGACGCGGGTGGTGGCTCCTGGGGACACGTGTCCCCCCCGGCGCTGGCTGTGGCAGCGGCGCCGGCCGCAGCCACCTTGATGGCATCAGGCTGGATAAGTGAGTTAGGGCGATGGGTTTGTGCCATTAGCCCTGGCAGCAGCCGCCGCCTGGGGCCACGGCGGGGCCGCGGTGGCGGCGGGGACGTGTCACCGTCCCAGGGACAGGGACAGGGAGGTGGCCCGGCCGCAGCAGCGAGCCCGGCTCTGCCTCTAGCCGCGTCTCTCCCACTGGAGACCCCAGTGTGAAAACCACCGAGGAGGAGGAGGAGGAGGAGGAGGGACAGGGCCTGTTTGCAGCGCAGTGTCCGGCCGCCCCTGGAGCCTCTCCTCCTTCCTGGCGGGTTCTGGGGCTGGGAAGTATGGGCAGGTTCCTGTCCTGGCCAGCACCTCCCTCCATCCCAATGGATACGGCCCTGGTTCCGTCTCTCCCCGGCGGGAGATTTCCTGCCAGGGGGTGACCAGGAGTGTCCTGGGCACCCCCCAGTCCCATGGGTCCCCTGCACCCCATGTCCATCTCCCCTCATCACCACTGCTGTGCTTGGCTGGGATTTACCTCCCGCAAAGGCTTTGGAGGGAAAGGCATCTTTTCAGGGAGGGATTTGGGGATGGGGGGTTTTGGGTTGGGAGGTTTGGGGATGGGGGTTTGGGAACAGGGGGATTTGGAGAGGGGAGGATTTGGGGATAGGGGAATTTGGGGATGGGGGGATTTAGAGATGGGATCGAGTGATAGGGGGATTTGGGGATAGGGGGATTTGGGGATAGGGGGATTTGGGGATGGGGGGATTTGGGGAGGGGGCATCTGGGTTTTGGGGCGCTGGGGGTGTCCTGACCTACCTGGGTGCAGCTGGTGCTGCCGCGCTCGCCCAGCCGCTGCGCCCGCGGGATGTGAGCAGGGACAGGGCTGAGCCGGGGACAGGGCAGCGCGTTGGCACGGCAACGGTGGCGCTGGCGCTGGCGGGGGGCCCTCCCTCCATGCCCGCCCCCCCGCCCCCGTCACCACCAGCATCCCTGGAGCGGGAGGCTGGAAGAGCCGGGATGTCGGGGGGAGGAGCGGAGGGGACGACTGTGCAATAACGGGAGGGAAATCGGGGGGTGCAAAATGAGGGGAGGCACCGAGGGGCATTTGACACCCCTGGTGGCTGGGACTCTTGGAGCCCTGGGTGCCCCCAAGCCCCCACGCCGGTGTCACCGCTGTCACCCTGGAACCGGGACCCTGCAGCCTCCCCCCTGGTCGGAGCCCTGGGTGCCTTTGGGTGCCCCCCAATCCACAGCTGGGCCCCTCCTGGAAAACGTCCCCTCCGTGCGCGTGGCTCCAGCACGCGGTGCCGCTAGATGTCAGCAGCAACGTGCGGGACCGCGGGTGGGGACCCAGCACCCTTGGGTCCACGGCCCTGAACAAGGCGGGTCCTGCACCATCCAGACCGGAGCAGCCTCGGAGCTGGCGCCCACATGGATGAAACCTCCCAGCTCCGGCCCCGGGAAACCCTGCGGCGCCCGCGGGCGCCGGGAGCAAAGTCTGGGCCCAGCTCTGCCAGGACAGAGTCTGCAGCGCTCAGGTGCCCAAGGCCATGGGGAAGGTGACACTTGCAGCGGCCACCTGCACTCGCCTTTTATTGCTCCGGGGCTTCTTGGTAAATGATCTGGCAGCGCTAATCCGTGCAATTAAACTGCAATAAACCCCAGAGACTGGAAACCTGCAGCGGCTGCACCCTGGACTCTCTGTGCAGCCCTAGCAGCGGCTGCTGGGCTTGGGGTGTCCCAAGCAGAGCAGAGCTGAGCCCCTGAGCACCCAAGGCAGAGGGAGGTCTCCATCCTCATCCTCCCTTTTCCTCACTGCTGCATCCCCTTCTTGGTCTCCAAGGTGCAGCTGGAGGCCAAATGCAGCCGCAGCCCCTGCATCCTCTGTGCAGCGGGGCCTTCATCCTCCCCTCCTCCTCCTCCCTCCGCGTGGGCGCCCACGGCAGCTCTGGCCCTGCAGCCCTGCCCGGCTGTCAGCGCCGATGGATCAGCGCCACGCTGGGGCTCCTGCCCCAGTGAAGGGTGACACCCGCAGCGCGAGGCTTTCCCGGGGCTCTTGGAGGGGGCGCTGGGGCGGGAGGCGTCCTGGGCATCCCGGCCACCGGCTGCGTCCCCTCGTCCTGCTGGCCCCACTGGCCTGGAGCCACTCGTGGGCATCTGGCTGCCAAGTGCCCCCTCCAGCCTTCTGCAGCGTGGAATTGGGAGCAGGCGATGGAGGAGCCGCCGGGCTGGGCCAGGAGGGGCTGCTGGTGGCCCAGGCTGGTGCTCGTCCCTCTGCCAGGCACCCCGTCGCACAGCGCCCTTTCCAGCACAGGATCCATCCCCACCGGGAAGAGCATCCCCGGGCCACGGGTGTCCTCAAACCAAGGTGGCCTCGCACGGGTGCAGAGAGGCTCCTGCAAGGGCACCAAATCCAGCACGTTGGCCTTAGCGCAGCACGGAGAGCGATTCGTCAGCAGCTCTTTCATTAAAGACGCTGCCGCGGGCGTAATGACTTTATTAAATCTGCCTGGGCCTCGGCCGCGTCTCCAGCGGCGCTAATGAAATTCTCTCCCTTCTCATGGGGAAGGAGCCGAGGCGGGAGCAGAGCCTCCCGGGCCGAGCTGGAGCACCAGAGCACCAAGCTGGAGCACCGAGCTGGAGCTCAGGAGAACCAAGCCGGAGCACTGGGGCACTGGAGCACCGGCACCAGAACCAGAGCACCAAGCCCAAACACGGAGTCGGAGCAGCGGAGCACCAGGACCAACCCGGAAAAGCGGAGCACGGAGCCGGAGCACCAACACGGGGCCAGGCGCAGCGGGCAGCACGTGCGGCGGCGGCCGGGCCCGCGCGTCGGCCCCGCGCGCTATCGCGGGGTTATCATCGCGGTTACTCTTTAACAGCCGGAGCAGCAGCGCTCAGCGGGACCGGCCCGCGCGGGACCTGCCCTCCCGTGCCGGGAGCTGCCCGTGCGGGGAGCGCGCGAGCGGGAGGGCAGCGCCGGGATGCAGCCGCACGTGTCCCCGGCCACGTGCCCCGGCCCAGCGCACGTCGCCCGGCTCCAAAATCCGGGTAGGATTTTGGGAAAAATGGGGAAAAAATACACAGAACGAGACAGTTTAAATACGCAGAACGAGGCAGTTTTCTGCTGCCTAGCGAGTTGAACTGATGCAGCGAAGGGACCCCCAGCTACAGCTCCTGGTCTATCAGCCCCACAGCCAGAGCCCATTCCCTGCTCCGGGTTTCTTCCTGCCACCACCTGAAGGTTGTTCCACATCAGCTGATCCCTGTGATGAGCCCAAATTGGGACCTGTTGGGCAAAAGCAGCAGTCCTTGCCCTTCCTGCTGCTCCCCTGGTGTCGGCACCTTCTTCTCCCTTCGCCTGCCCTGATTTTCACATCACCGTTTTGCTGAGCTGCCCGTGTTTGTTTTTCCCTTTTTTCCCCCTGTCTCAAGTATTTTATTGCTAAGAAATGCTAATCTGCCAGCTGCCTCACTGATGCTGGTGAGGGCTGGTGCTCCGGGGAGCAGCCCCTGTGGAATTGCCATTTTTCCCTTAAAACCAGGGGGAGAAAAGCCCACATTTGAAGGCAGCGGGGCTGCGAAACGGGCAGCCCTGGCACAGCCGGGCTCAGCGGCCTGGCCTGGGCTGTTCCATATCCAGGGATGGGCTGCGAGTCCTTGGCCGGTTTCTCCTAACACCAGGAATCCCCCAATCCTCCCCACCCGCTCCATGGGCTGGGATCTGCTCTCAGAGATGAGGGGCAAAAACCACCTATTGGTGCCCGGGGGATTGATTTGCCTGCGGAACTGAGGGGATGTGCCGGGTGCCACGGGGCTCTGCGGGAGCCGGGAACGTCATCTGCAGCTGCCTCCACGCAGGATAAACCCGGGAGCGCCGGGATCCGGGCTGGGGCCACGTGCCTGGCTGGAAAAGCGGCGTTTTGCCTTCGGCCTCGTGGACTCGGCTGAGAAGGACCCGCGATAAGATCTGCACCGTGAAGGCAAGCGCTTAATCTGCTGCAGAAGGGGCCGGGGGAGCGTTTACGGGGATTTTAATAGCGACTCGGATAAACAGCCGCGATAACCCGACTTGCAGCGATGATTAATGCTCCAAGAGCAGTCACGCTCGCTCGCCGCAGGGCCAGGGTTGTTTTCTTTTATTAAAGAAGAAAGGGGGAAAAAAAGACAGGAAAAATAATGGACTTTGCCACATTTTATGGGCTGATAGGTGTGGAGAGAACACGCTGGCCTCTCGCTGTACCCAGCGCCAGTGCCGTTGACGCCAGAGCTGCACTGGGTGTTGCTGGGAGCTGTGGAAGTTGGGATGAGGGAGATGAGGAGTGAGGGATGAAGGAGCAGCAGGGAAGGGATGGAGAATGAGGGATGAGGGACAAGGATTGGGGGTCTGGACGGGCTCTCACCTCTCACCTATGGTGCCCTTGCCCGTGAGCATCCCACTCGCTCATCCCGCCCCTAGGACATCTGCTGCATGAATATCCAGGGTCGTTTCCCTCTCTTGGGCCTGGAGACAACCCTTGGGACAACCCTCATCCACCTCTGAGCTTCTCCCTCCCCAGAAGTGCCACCAAACAGAGCTGGGGACACTCTCGGTTGGCCACCAGCCTGGAAATGCAGCCCAGACCTAGAGGCTGTAGAGGGGAGGCTCGGTTGGAGCCCAGGGCTTAATTCTCAGCTTAATTTAGTGTAATTTATTCTCGCTGCTGCCTCCTGGCCACGGTGCTCATCCTGACGGCTCCTAATTGCGTTAGCGGCGGCAGGGCTGAACCGCGCGGCAAGCACCAAGGTGGCTTGGGAGGCGGCACCTCGTTTGGGGGCTCGGATGGAAAATTCGGGAGGGAGGCCACGTCACAGCAGCTGGGAAGGCAGCTCAGTGGATTACGCGCTCTGATAATCGATTGAGTCCATCAGTAGATAAAGCAGCACCGTTCCGAGCCGGGGGCCGGAGCGCGAGGAGGAATTCTCCACGCGGGGAATTTTCTCATAAAACAAAGCCCCGACCATGGGGAGAAATAACGTGCCCAGATCCCGAATGTCATCATTGGGGAGAAAGGCCCAGCAGGGACACCAGCAAGAAGCAGGATGGGGACCTGAGTGTCCCTCCAGATCCCCTGGGACGGGGAGTGTTTCCCCTCGCTGCCCGGCACCCGGACGGGCCTGCGGATACCCTGTGGGTCCCCCGGGCTCGGGGCGCTCAGCAGAGCAGGGTGAGGCCCCCAGGAGGCAGCAGGGCTGGGGCCACCACCCAAAATGGTTCAAAGCACCAAAATAACAGCAAGTGAAAGGAAAGCTGCTGCCTGCAAAGGTCCTGCCGGGCGGTGTCTGTCCATCTGGACTCCCGGTAGCCGGGCTCCCTTTTCCGAGCGTGGATCCCTTTCCCAGCACCGGTCTCCGTGGCAGCCCTGGTTTTCTCTCCTTGTTCCTCTCTCTCCTGGATGGCCTGGGGCCACCAAGCGTCCCCTTTCTCCTTGCATCCCGGGTGCCACTTCTTCCCAATCCCAGCAGTTCTGGGGGCAATGGGATCTCGCGGCACCATGGGCATCCTTGGGATGCTCCCAGCACAGGAGCAGGGTGACTGTTTCCCAGCCCGCGCAGGGAAGCGGGATCCTCGTGCCGTGGCTCCCCGCCTCACCACGGCCTCCCTGCTCTCCGGACCTCATGGATTGCGACATCCCGGACCCGCTGGCTCCCGGCACCGGAGCAGCCGCGTGGCCAGGGAGCAGCGCCCGGCGCAGCCCTTCCCGTTCCCGCTTCTGCTGCTCAGCAAACACGTGGAATTCCTGCGGGAAGAGCGTGGAGAAGCGGAGCGAGGAGGCAGCGCCCGGGGAGGTGCCCGTGGTGGGTGCAGGGAGCGGGCACTTGACGTCCCCCCATGGCTGGTGGCACCTGGGACACATCCCGTGCCGAGGTGATGGAGCAGAGCCCGGAGCCTCCTGCGCCTTCGTGGAGGTGGGAGAGCCACAGGGCTGCAAGCGAACGCGCCTGGTCGCGGGCCAAGCTGGAGCCGGGCCCGGCGCTTTTCACATTTTCCAGCGAACCGGAGTTTCCAAGGACCTGCCGCCCGAGGCGAAAGCAGCCGGGGTCACTCTGGCCTTGGGGACGGGCACACCTGGATCGGGGCTTGGAGCGCAGCGGGATCAGGGGGGTTGGACTAGACGACCTCTGAGGTCCCTTCCAGCCTTAAGCATTCTGTGATTCTGTGGTCGGGAAGGGGAGCTCTGCAGTCAGGGTTCGCTGCGGGAAGCAGCGAGGCAGGGGGTTCATGGCCCTTATGTGGTTGCAGGCTCCCAAATCCCGTCCTTTTCCTTGGGAATGTCTTCCCGCTCGGGGCAGCAGCGCAGGCGAGCGGCGGGTGCTCTGCAGCGCTCTTGCTGGCCCGGCCAGTGCGCACTAATCCCAGCGGATCCCACTGAGGCGCTCAATTCCCGGACCTGGAGCCAGGCTGGGACGTTAACCCTTTCCCGGCCGCATGCCGGGGGGAGGACACATCCAAACCACGACTTTTCCCCCAAACCCAGCCCTGGCTGGGGGGAAAGGAGATTAGTTCATCAAAAACATATATGTATATCTTTTTTAAACTATGAAGCTGGCAGCAGGCTGTGGGGGGGCACTGGGGACCCCGTTGGCTCCGGCATCCCGCAACGCGGCTGTGTCCACGCAGCCGGGACACCGCGCGGCCGCAATCCCCTCGCTCCTTCCTTCCTTCCCTCCCCTCCTTGCCCTTTCCGGGCACGAGATGGACTTTGCCCGGGGCAGCGGCGGCGCTTCCCGCCCCGCGCGGGGCGGTGGGCAGGGTCAGGGAGCCGCTTATAAGCGGGCGCTTGTCCGGCGCCGCGCGCCCGCCGCGATGCTGCCCGCGGCCCTGCTGCCCTGGATGGCGGCGGCCGCCGCCGCGCTCAGCCCCGACCTGCTGCCCCCCGAGGCCGATGCCAGCGAGGCCGGCGCCGCGCTCTTCGCCAGCGCCTACAACAGCAGCGCCGAGGCCGTGCTCTTCGCCAGCGTCTCGGCCAGCTGGAATTACTACACGGACCTGACGGCGGCCAACGCGGAGCTGCAGGTGGGTGGGGGGTTCCGGGCGGTGCAGCGGGGGGCTGGTGGATGCGGCACGGGGCGTCCCGTGGGATGGGGTGTGCAGGGTGCGGTGCTGAAGGGTCCCCCTTGTCCCCACGGCGCCGCTGGTGTCCTGCCGTGCGCCGCTGTCCCCGCGCCCGCACGGCCCCGTCGCGAGTGCCCTCCTGGAGCCGCAGCCGGGCAGCGAGCGGCCAGGCCAGCTCGGAGCCAGCCCTGCGGGAAGGGTGACAGGGATATCCCCGCATGGCCCAGCGCGGGCGGGAGGCGGCATTCCCACGGGATGCACCCGCTGGCTCCGGCGCGTGCCCCTGCATCCCTGGCCGTGCTCGGAGCGCTGACGCGATGCCTGGGCCGCTGCCCAGCGCCTGCGCTCACAGATGTTGCAATGGGGCCAGCGGGGACGCAGGGGGTTCTCCCAGGGCCCTGCGCCGCCCTTGCCTTGGGGGGCATTGCCAGGGCTCAGCTGCCCCCCGACTCCGCTGCTAATAAGCCCTGGAAAGAGAAATGCAGGGAATCGCTTTCCAGTCCAGTCCTGCTCCCTCCCAGCAGCTCCAGGTCTGGGGAGATGCAGAAGTCCCGATGTGGGGCATCCTGGCAGCACACCGGGCAGAGCAGCCTCCAGTCAAGCCTGGTGCTGCTGCATCCTCCCGTCCCCCGTGTGGGCCAGCAGAACCGGCACCGGAGACGCGGGGCCAGCTGGACTTTGGCCCGCGCGTTGGCCTCCCTCTCCGCGGGGTTTTTACGAGCGCGGAGCAAGGTGCTGCCAGGCTGGGCAGAGCCGGGCGCCCGGGCCGAGGCGGCACCGGGGACCTTTGAGCTCCTACAGAGGCAGCGGGGAGGTCGGGGGGAGCATCTCCCTGCGCCCAGCGCCCACCGTGGGCCCAGGTGATGCCCCGGACCAGTGGTGCCGCTTAGGGCACCGCTCGCCTGTCCCGCTGCCGTCAGCGAGGTGACGCCGCCAGCCCGGGGCCATCCCTGCAGCTCGGGAGCGTCCCGGGGGCTGCGTGCCGGGGGCTGGAGCGTGACGGAGGCCGGAGGAGGCCACAGGCCTCCTTGGGCTGCACGTCCCCTCCCTCCCGGCTGCCGCCCAGGGGAGGGCAGAGATTAAACTGAAACAGCCGCGGGTTGTTGGAGACCAGCACAGGGGCTAATGAGCCCCATAAATCACAGAGCGGGAGCTGCCGCCGTGAACGGGCACCTTGTGTGTCTGCATCCCGCCCTGGCCTCCGTGCGGGGCTGGGCCGCGGCGCCCGCCTAGCGCGGGGCCGGGACAAGGCCACGGCCGCAATCCCAGCTGCCCAAACCCCTCCGTGGCGCGGGAGAGGGGGAGACGGGGAGGGCAGAGCCCCCAGAGCTGTGGGCAGCGTCTGGGGCTGCCGGCGGGTGCCTGGGGCCCTGGCTGCAGCACGAGGGCAGCCCGGGGAGCCTCCACGGTGCAGGGTGGCTCCTGCCCGCAGTGCAAACGGCTCCGTGGAGCGGCGGGCACTGCCCGCCCCTCTGCCAGCATCCGCATCCCAGCTCCAGCCAACGAGCCCGGAGCCACCTCCAGCAGGGCTTTAAATAGCAGCTCGGCGCGCGCGGCCGCTGGCCGGGCGCACGGGGCTGCCAGACGATGTCTCTTTGCATGAGCGTCAGGGCGCAGGGCCCCGCCGCCGCCTCGCACCCTCTGGGCTGGCACAGGCGCTGCTGCTGGCGGCTCCGTGCCAGGGTGTGCGCCCAGCCACGTCACCAGGCGCTTGTGTGCGCCCACGTGAGCCACCCGCTGCCCTCAGCCACCCTCCCGCCTCGCAATCCGGCTGCCACCTCCTGCGCCGTGCCCGGTGTCTGTGGTGGCACTGGGGGGATCGGGCTGTGCTCAGCGCGTCCCCAGCGCCAGCCCTGCCGCAGCCCCGTCCTTCTCGCCCCGCAGCTGGAGGCTTCCCTGGAGGAGCAGAACTTCACCGAGATCTGGGGCAAGAAAGCCAAGGAGCTCTACGGCAAGATCTGGAGCAACTTCAGTGACGCGGAGCTGAGGAAGATCATCGGCTCCATCCAGACGCTGGGACCCTCCAACCTGCCCCTGGAGAAGAGAGCGCGGGTAGGGAGCGGGGCGCTGCTGTGGCGGGGGGCTTGGGGGAGGCCTCGGGCTGCGGGGACACGAGCAGCCTGCTTGGATCCTTGTTGGGTGCCTTTCTCAAGGTCTCCAGAGCTCTTTTCTGGCCCACTGGATCCTCTGTTGTATTTAGGGTTTTTTTCTTGGCCAATGCCCGTTTGTCCACGCTGGAAACATGGGAAGAGGGCCAGGGTGAGAGTCCCCTGTCTGTGAGGGTGCTGAGTCTCTGAGTGTCCCCTTGTGCCTGTAACATCAGCTACCTGTGAGCAAGGGACCAAGGATTCCTGCCCACACGATGCCCGATGTCTTGGGCATTCCCTGGAACCAGCTGGCTCACAAACACCCCCATCGCTTTGGAAAGGGCTTTTTGAGCCACGTTTCGGCCTCTCTGATGGACACAGGGTGATGCACTAGCTCCTGAGCCCCCCAGGCAAGCAGACAGAGCTGGGAGCTGCAACCAGCAGTACGAGCCCAACTGGGAAGGCTGGACTCTCCCATACTGCGGGATCAGATCGTGGTGATATAACGCTCTCCAGAGCGGCGTCACCCCGGTTCCTTCCAGGAAACCCATCCCTGCTAGAGAGCCAGCGGCACGGGCTCGCGATGTGCCAAGGGCTGGGGGGGGAGCGCCCCACGGCTCCAGCTGCGCTCAACACAGGGACGGCGGCGAGGAATTTCCTTCCCTGGGAATGGGCGCCCTGGGCAGGCTCCAGGAAACCTCCTGTTGCTATTGTTTGTGGCTGTGGCAGCTCACAGAGGCGAATCCCCTCCTGCTGCCGCTGTTAGTGTTTTTTGCCTCCTAAGATAAACAGTCTCTGTCGTAGCCCTCCGGACAAAGCGCATTATAAATAACCGCGGTGCGGGACCCGGCGTGCTCCGGCGCGCACGGGGAAGGGGCTCGCAGCAAGAGCCTTTGGAGAGGGTTGTTGTTTTACTGCTTCCCCAGCAGCAAGTGTGGAAAAAACAAAGGCAGGCAGAGGCTTATCTGGCCCCAAAACGTGCTACGTGCACACACGGAGCATCTCGTCCTCCAGCACCACGCGCACTGAGCTGGGAAGGTTTAACAAACCCGCCCTGCACCTCCCACCTCCTCTCCGGCGGGGTCGGAGCACGGCTGAGCCTGTCCCTGGGGCCTTGTATCCACCAAAAATCCCAATCCTAACCCGTTTTCATCCCCTTTAGCCCCCCATGACCGCTCCTTTTCTCTCCCCGCAGTACAACACCATCCTGAGCGACATGGACAAGATCTACTCCACGGCCAAGGTGTGCCAGGCCAACGGGACCTGCTGGGAGCTCGAGCCAGGTACGGTCCCTGTCCCCGCAGGCTGGCCGAGCTCTCCAGGCCTCACACGCTCCTGCAAGGGCCTTCCAGCTCTGCTGGGGACCCTGAGTCCACCTCGGTCTCCAGATGCCCACCTGGAGCGGTAGAGCAGGAAGAGAAGGGGCCAAGGTCTCCCCGTTCAGGGGTTGTCCAGGGACGCTTGGCTCTAGCGGCGTTACTGGCACCTCCTGAGAGAAGCTGTGGGTTCTGCCAGCCTCTTTCCCACCAGGATGTCTAACTCGCACCCTTCCTGCCCCTATCCCAGACCTCTCGGAAATCATGGCCACCTCCCGCAACTACAAGAAGCTGCTCTACGCCTGGGAAGGCTGGCACAACGAGGCGGGCAACCCGCTGCGGGCCATGTACGAGGAGTTTGTGAGGCTGAGCAACGAGGCCTACCAGATGGACGGTGCGCGTGGGGCTGGGGGAGGCGAGGGGCGGCCCACGGCCCCGTCCCCACGCCGCTGCTCCCGGAGCAGGAGCAGTTCAGCCCCTGGGGGCTGGAGCCCACGGTCATGGCTGCTTCCCCGGCAGATTTCAAGGACACGGGTGAGTACTGGCGCTCCTGGTACGACTCGCCCACCTTCGAGGACGACCTGGAACAGCTCTACCAGCAGCTGGAGCCGCTCTACCTCAACCTGCACGCCTTCGTCCGGAGGAAGCTCTACGACCGCTACGGCCCCAAGTACATCAACCTGAGGGGTCCCATCCCCGCTCACCTGCTGGGTAAGAGGAGAGGTCTCCCCCAGGTCCAAGGCGCACACAGGGCCGTGGTGGGGCAGATGCTTCTGCATGCACTGGGGGAGCCTGTGTTTCTCCTGAACTGATCCCATTTTCCACTTCAGCCTGGCTAGCACATGGGCTGGCAGCTCCCAGAACGGCCCTGGAGTCCCCTGAGCCCTTCTGCTCTGCTTGTTTTCAGGCAACATGTGGGCTCAGCAGTGGAACAACATTTATGACATGATGATCCCCTACCCGGAGAAGCCGAATCTTGATGTCACGAGCACCATGGTGCAGCAGGTGAGCCCCTTCCAGCTGCTTACCCCGCTCTCGAGTAGAACTGGCTCATTCCCATGGAGCTGGCTCTTGGGAGAGGAGCAAGAGAGATGTCCAGCGAGCCCGCAGCCTCCTCCTCGCTATAACCCATTGCTTGCTGGGCTCTGTGAACCAGGGCTGGAATGCCACCCGCATGTTCCGGGTCTCGGATGAGTTCTTCACCTCCTTGGGGCTGAAGGAGATGCCCACCGAGTTCTGGAATAAGTCCATGCTGGAGAAGCCGACGGATGGCCGGGAGGTGGTGTGTCACGCCTCAGCCTGGGACTTCTACAACCGCAAAGACTTCAGGTGTGTAGGGGCAGGTAGAGTCGCAGAGGCTCTAAGCTCCCCATGCCATGACCACCACCTTCCCCACTCGCAGGTTGGGGAGCCACCATCCTGGCCACACGGATGTCACTCTCTTTTCTCCCCTGGCAGGATCAAGCAGTGCACCACAGTCACCATGGAGCAGCTCTTCACGGTGCACCACGAGATGGGCCACGTGCAGTACTACCTGCAGTACAAGGACCAGCCCGTGTCCTTCCGCAGCGGGGCCAACCCTGGCTTCCACGAGGCCATCGGCGACGTCATGTCCTTGTCCGTCTCCACCCCCAGCCACCTCCAGAAAATTGGGCTCCTCAGCAATGTCACCGAGGACACAGGTGTGGCCGTGGCCCAGGGTTGTCCGGAGGGCTTGGGCACTGCTCGTGGCTCAGGGAAGGGCTTGGGCTTTGCCTGGGTGGGCTTCAGTGCAGCTGTGTGGCTTGGAGCAAGTCCCTGCAGCGGCCGCCCCCATGCCCAGCACCATGTCCAACCTTAGTGCCATGCTTTCCGCTCCCGAGGGCAGCAGCAAGGCTTCCCGGAGCCTGTCTCTCCTCTTCCCCAGTATTCCCAGCAGAGCCTCAAACCTGCAAGCGTCATCTTTGAGCTTCATTGGCTTCGTCCTTCCCAGCGTTTCCCCTTCCCTCGCTGAAACCGTCAGCGCCGGGAGCTCCCCTGGGAGCCCGTGCGCTCCGGGGCGCTGCCCTTGAGCAGAGCCGCAGCAGGGGACAGCTCCGCTCGCCGCCTGCCAGCAGCACAACCCGGCACGTTCTGCCACCCCAGGGCACTGCCTGGCCTGGCCAGCGTCCCCCCCGCCACGGAAACCTCTCAGCAACACATCAAACCAGGCGGCAGCTGAGGGAGCCAAGCGCTTGCCCACTCCTGCCACAGGCTTTGCAGAGGCGGGCGCATCCCGGGGTCCTCCTGTGCTGTGATTAAACCCGTTTTGTGGTGGGGAAGCTGTTGCAGCAGCCAAGGCCTTTGGGCTGGTGCTGCACCAGCACGGTGGAGCAGATGGCCCTTGCCTCAAGGCGTCACGGAAGCAAGCCACGGCAGTCCCTGCCAGCCACCCGCCAGTGCCACCGGGCAGCCGGCAGTGCCGCAGGGCAGCGCTGCCAGCCCCTCTGCACACGTGGTTTCAGAGGGGTCTCCAGCAGCTCCTCCTCCCACCTCCTTTCACTCATGTTTCCATTCCACCAAATGTGTAAAGAGGGAACCTTTAGAGTAATGCTCATCTGAGATGTTCCCATGCATGTGGCCACAGCATAGTGGAAAGCCAGGCTGAAGGCAAGGAGACACCAGGGTTGGTCACTTCCGTTGGCCACAGGCAGTGAAAAGGGACACGCTGCCCTCTGCCCTGACTTCTAGATGCACCAGCTGCATCTAGAAGAACCTCCTGGATCCTTGCAGCCTTTGCAAGGGGGCAAAATTATGTGTTGAAATGCTGTGTCCCTTCCTTACCTAGATCTGCTTAGCATCTTGCTCACAAGAAGTCTGGTGTCCTTAGCACCGCTCTGTTTCATACAGAGAGCAGCATCAATTACTTGCTGAAGATGGCCTTGGAGAAGATCGCCTTCCTGCCCTTCGGCTACCTCATTGACCAGTGGCGCTGGAACGTGTTCAATGGCCGCACGCCTCCCAGCCGTTACAACTATGACTGGTGGTATCTGAGGTAGAGGACCATCACCGAGGGCAGATGGGTGCATGAAAGCTGGCAGTGTGCAAGGAAGGAAGGAAGAATTGGCTACTAATATGGCTGGAGAAATGGCTTTGTGGATGGATGGACGGAAATAGAAGCCCATTTAACTGTGCAGATTTCTTCAGCACTGTGCCTTCCCTTCCTGCTCCCTGCTTTGGTTCTTCTGCCTGCTTTCCAGCTCATGCTCCTCATCTCTGCTGTTTTACAGAACCAAATACCAAGGTATCTGCTCTCCAGTTTCAAGGAACGAAAGCAACTTTGACCCCGGTGCAAAATACCACGTTCCTGGGAACACTCCCTACATCAGGTAGGGAAGGGGTTGTCAGGGGGATGGAGAACCAGGGGATGATCCCAGCTCCGCAGGCAGGGAGTGGGATGCCTTGGTTTTGCTCAGGGCTTAGAGCCCATCCACACATGCCAGGGAGCAGAAGTGTGTGGCCAGATGCCTTCCTCCATGCCACGGGATGCATCAGCTGTCCTGGGGCTCACCTTCATGGGCTTCCTCGGCAGGTACTTTGTGAGCTTCATCCTCCAGTTCCAGTTTCACAAGGCGCTGTGCCAGGCAGCCAACCACACCGGTCCCCTGCACACCTGTGACATCTACACATCCAAAGAGGCTGGAGCCAAACTCAGGTGGGGACAGAGGGAGGTTGGGAGAATCACCATGGGTGGGAGGAAAGGAGGAAGGAAAGAAAGGGAAAAATGGCTACAGAGATGCCTGGGAAAAATAACTTTTTACGTGGGATGAAAATACATGAATAGTTTTCAACTCTTGAAATGCAAATATATAGGCTCCTTTTTGCTCCTGTCCATCCCTTTTCCTCAAGCTGCCCCTTGTCCTGCTTCCCTGCAGCCAGGTGTTGAAAGCTGGCTCTTCCAAGTCCTGGCAGGAGATCCTGCTGGACCTCACCGGCACGGATAAGATGGATGCTGGGGCCCTCCTCGAGTACTTCAGCCCCGTCGCTGAGTGGCTGGAGCAGCAGAACAACCAGACCAAGGAGGTGCTGGGCTGGCCGGAGTTTGACTGGCGCCCTCCTATCCCCGAAGGCTACCCTGAAGGCATAGGTAAGGCTGCAGCTCCACTGTGGGACGAGGGGCCTTTGGCCAGGAGGTAACCGGTCACCTGTTTTCTGCTGCATCTTTTTGGGTGGGAGGGTCTTTGTCAGGCAGTTTGTCCCCTTATCCCGTGTCCTGTGCCAACAGGGTACCCCAGCAGTATCCACCTGCACACATCCTCAGACTCTTCCTCAGACTTTCCTGCAAAAAGGCAGCAGAGCAGGTTCTCTGTCCACCCTAAGGTTGTGTCACAGCTTCCAAAGGAACCCGTATTTTTGACACAGGCTCAACCACAGCTTCTCCATTGAGACGGTGCTCTTGCAAAGACATGAGCCACATTGACTTTCTCTCTCCCCTTCCATTTGTTTCTTTCTCTAGATAAAATAGCAGATGAAGCACAAGCTAAAGAGTTCTTGTCCGAGTACAACAGGACGGCCGAGGAGGTGTGGAATGCCTACACTGAGGCATCCTGGGCCTACAACACCAACATCACTGACCATAACAAGGACGTCATGGTACGGGAGTGACTTTGGGCTGTGCAGGAAAGGACAACAGCAAAGGCAGGCAGCTAGTCCCTAGGATATATTGTGGATGGGTTCTAGAAACCAGGGCAGCTCACACCTCTTGCCAAAGGGAAATGTTCACACCTAGGAAATACTTTTTCCATAAAAGCCTTAGTCGTGCCAGGAGGTACCATCAGTGGGATATTGTCAGTCATCTGTGGCAGGTGGTAATCCTGATGATTGGTGGATCTCTGGGTAAACCCTCTCCTGTCCTCTCCTGCCCTTGCAGCTGGAGAAGAACTTGGCCATGTCTAAGCACACACTTGAGTATGGCATGAGAGCCAGGCAGTTTGACTCAACTGACTTCCAGGACCAAAGCGTTATCCGCATCCTCAACAAGCTGAGTGTCATTGAGAGGGCAGCCCTGCCTGAGGATGAGCTGAAGGAGGTGAGTTGCAGGACAGAGCATGAGAGGGTGTCCCTTGTCATGGCCCTGTCCGGAGTCATGGGCGTCTCCTGACTTCTAGGAAACATCTAGGACTTCTAGGCAGCTGCTCCTGTCCTTGTGCAAGGTGGCAGGCTGGTACCTTCCCCACAAAGCCGAGACCCTTGCCTGCAGGGTTTTCTATCCAAAGGCTGCAAATCGCAGCCTGCAGCATGACCTGCCTGTTTGGATAACAATGGTGCATTGCATGCTGGCCCTCCTCCTTTCCATACTGATTCCTCTGAAAGACAAGATCCTAATGACCTTGGAAGACAGTGTGGAAAGGGCAAGAGGAAATCATGTATAAACATGCCCACAGACTGCGGCATTCTCCAGGAGCAGAAACAAGGACAACTAGCTCACATAATCCTATTTCCTTTTCAGTACAACGCCATCCTCTCAGAAATGGAGACCACGTACAGCACAGCCAAGGTCTGCAGGGACGACAAAGTATGTCACCCTCTGGACCCTGGTAAGATCTAGCAGAGTTTCTGGCAAGTTCTCTGCAGGGCCAAAACGGGGGGATCTTCACAGGGGCATGGGAAAGGCAATGACAGGGCCTTTCCACCTTCTCTGTTCATGTTGGGTCTAGCATCGTTGCATCAGGCTAGCCCGTACAGCAGCATCATGTCGTTTCATTGCTCTCTCTTTAGACCTCACGGACATCCTGGCTTCCTCACGGGACTATGACGAGCTCCTCTTTGTCTGGAAGGGCTGGCGGGATGCTTCTGGAAAGATGATCAGGGACAAATATGAGAGATACGTGGCACTGAGCAACAAGGCAGCCGTGCTTAATGGTTAGTGTCCTGCTCCCTCATAGACCTCCTATGGACTCAACAACCTGTGGGCAGGGGGCTGTACTGTTGGTCCAAATTAGGGCAAACATCTTGAGGACATGGCGGTTCCACTGGTGTGTCTGAACAGTGTGATGACCCCTTGTCCGAGAATAGAAGGCTCTGATGGCTTCTGCTCTTGCCCTCTCACAGGTTATACAGACAATGGGGCCTTCTGGAGATCCCTGTATGAGACACCCACCTTTGAGGAAGATCTGGAGAAACTGTACCTGCAGCTGCAGCCCTTGTATCTCAACTTGCACGCCTATGTACGCCGAGCCCTCTACAAGAAATACGGTCCAGAGCGTATAAACTTGAAGGGTCCCATCCCTGCTCACCTGCTAGGTAAGGGCTTTGCTGGAGCCTAGTCTGTTATTCCTGGTCCAGCTTTGAGCAAGAGCTGTGTTTCCCACCAGCCAGAGTGTGCTCAAGTCATGCCAAGAGTTGAGGCATGACCCCAAGCCCGGTCTTGTAATCTCCTCTTGAGCAAGATCACATTTCTTTGCATCATGGAGGCCAAACCGGGCCATGGAGTAACACAGCTCCATTCCTGACCCAGTGCATGAGCTGACGCCCATGGAAGCTGTTCAGCTCCTGCCAGGTCTGAGAGGGCCCCTCACGTCTGGTGGGTTCTGAGGAGCCAAAGTCTCCTGACGCCGGTCTGCAAGGGCGGGTTGTCCCAGGGAACAGGCAATGTCTCTCCCACGTAGCTGGGCTCCTGCTCGCGTCGCCCTCGTGCCGCCAGCCCAGGTTGCAGCCAGGGCGGCCCAGCAGTGACTCGCTGTCTTTGTTCTCCTCCTCTCACTCCTGTATTTCTTAGGCAACATGTGGGCCCAGTCGTGGTCCAACATTTTTGACCTGGTGATGCCCTTCCCGGAGGCCACCAAGGTGGATGCCACCCCAGCCATGAAATCACAGGTTAGTGCTTCTCTGCTCTGGGGAAGCCCTGGGGGCCCAAGCACCTCTTGGATTTAGGAATAAAGTCTGTCCTTTTCCTCCCATCCATCCCCTAGCACCCCACGAGTCCACGCACCTCATCCTTTGCCTGCTCTCCCCACAGGGCTGGACGGCCAGGAGGATGTTTGAAGAGTCGGACCGTTTCTTCACGTCCCTGGGCCTCATCCCCATGCCACAGGAGTTCTGGGACAAGTCAATGATTGAGAAGCCAGCGGATGGGCGGGAGGTGGTGTGTCACGCCTCGGCCTGGGACTTCTACAACCGCAAGGACTTCAGGTACCCACTGGGAGCAACAAAACCCCCTGGCAGGCCCTGGGAGGAGGTAGTGGTGTCCTGGAGGAAACACGGCCTGGTGCCTTCACAGGGTGTCTCTCCCAGTCGCTGGGGCTGCCCTGCTCCAGTGCTGCTGCTGGTATCAAAGATGCTGGTGCTGCAGGCAGGAGCCCACGTGGCAGATGGAGCGCAAGAAAGGGCTGCCCTGCCCTGGATGATGGAAAAGGCTGGGGAAAGGAAAGGCTAGGGACGGCAGGAGAGGAGGAAAGGAACTCCATGGAGCAGGACCTGGCAGGAAACCCAGGGCATGGGAATATGGGAAGGGATACCAAAGGTAGAAATAGCACAAGGGAGTGCAATCATTTCTGGGCATTTTCATCTCAGCACTGCTCTCCCTTCTTTCCCCCTCCCGCATCTTCTGGTCCAGGATCAAGCAGTGCACAGTGGTGAACATGGATGACCTAATCACAGTGCACCACGAGATGGGCCACGTGCAGTACTTCCTGCAATATATGGACCAGCCCATCTCGTTCCGTGATGGGGCCAACCCTGGCTTCCATGAGGCTATCGGGGATGTCATGGCCCTGTCCGTCTCCACCCCCAAACACTTGTACAGCATCCATCTGCTGGACCAAGTCACAGAAAATGAAGGTGAGCTGGCAGAGGAGCACCACGCTGCAGGTGGAAGTTTCCTGGGAGGAGCTGGAAACGGAGAGAGTTCAAGAGGGACAGGATGGTCAGGGTTTTAAGGGGTCAAGCACATGCACAGTGGTTTTGCATGGAAGAAGGGGGCAGGATGTGAGCGAGGGCACCGTGCTCTTGGGCAGGGTGATTCCTACAGTGCAAAGGAAAAGCAGGCAACTCTGCCTGGCTAATCCCTTCCCACCCCTGCCTGGCTAATCCCTTCCTATCCCGGGCAGAAAGCGACATTAACTACCTGATGAGTGTCGCCCTGGACAAGATCGCCTTCCTGCCCTTCGGCTATCTCATGGACCAATGGCGCTGGAAGGTGTTTGATGGACGGATCAAGAAGGATGAGTACAACCAGCAGTGGTGGAACCTCAGGTGCACTCAGGGAGCTCGAACTTGGACCCCTCTCTTTGGTGCAGGGGCCTTGATCATAGCCCCCCTGGGTAATTTGTCCCTGCAACTCAGTTGCCCACAATGGGATGTGATGGGACACGTAACCCTTTGCTCTCCACCCTGTCCTCTCCTAGCTCCTCCTCACTCCCCACCATCCAACTCTGCAGTGATGCTTCTGCACTCCCCTTTCCCCCAGGAACCCTCCACTCCTTTGCACTGACCTAGCTCTCGCTTTCTGGCCCAGGTTGAAGTACCAAGGCTTGTGCCCACCAGTACCTAGGTCTGAAGATGATTTTGACCCTGGGGCCAAATTCCACATCCCTGCCAATGTCCCATACATCAGGTGAGCCAGTGGGACTGGGAAGGGTTGCCTTGGATAGATTATTCCCTGCGGAAGCAGGACCCCAGATTCAGGTGGTGGCTTGTTTCACATCGGAGAAGAAAACTGCCCATCCTGGATGTGCTGGACAGGGGCTCGGGCAGAGGATCAGGAGCAGGAGGATCAGGAAGTTCCCCTCCTGATGGCTGGTGGATGGATTAGGAGTTATTTCTCCCTGTTCAAGGAGGACCAGCTTGTCCCTTCAGATATAAAGCACACGCTAAAGGGAGAAATGGACTTAGGAGAAACCTCACCACACCCAGACAGAGCTCTGAGGCTAATGATGCTCCTCAGGGATGAGAGGGCACAATCTGGGGACAAGGGGGTGATATCCCCCCTGCACATCACATCCAGTAGCAGTAACTGGACGCTGGGCGAGACATCCCCGGGCGGTCGCTGCTTGGTTCCTCAGCCCGCTCCCGTCCCGCCAGGTACTTTGTCAGCTTCGTGATCCAGTTCCAGTTCCACGAGGCGCTGTGCAAGGCGGCCGGGCACACGGGACCCCTGCACACCTGCGACATCTACCAGTCCAAGGCAGCCGGCAGCCTCCTGGGGTGAGTGCCTTTATGTCCCTAAATACCCGAAACCGCTCAGCTCTTGGCCATGCCGGCAGGAGCAGAGGGCTGCCGGCCCTCCCGGGGCCGGGATGCAGCCGCCGCTCCATGCGGGAGCCCTGGCCGGGGATGTCCTGGCCCTTGGCCCGGGGCTGGGGCAGGGGGAAGCGGGGCTGGGCGCAGCGCTGTCATTGCAAACGCAGCCACTAGATGGTAGCGGGGACCCCGGCAGGAGGACGGCGCTTCCTCTCCTCCTCCACCTGCTCCACAGGGAAAGCAACTCCCTTTCCTCGTGGGAGATCAGCCCTTTCACCCACAGACCCATCTGCACCAGACCTTTGGCGCTGGTACCGTCCCCAGGACCCGTGCAGCCTCCCACCCCTGCCCGGTGCCCTCGCAGCCGCACGGGTGTCAAGGGGGCGCGGGCTGGACCCGGGGGTCCCCGGCCCCCCCGGGAGCCAAGCCCTGGAGAAAAGGCCAGGGCTGGTTTGAGGAGGGCCCCGGGGTTCCGAGGAACCCACTGGACCCAATTCCTTGCGGCACAGGGAGGCGATGAAGCTGGGTTTCAGCAAGCCTTGGCCCGAAGCCATGCAGCTCATCACCGGCCAGCCCAACATGTCTGCTGAGGCCCTCATGAGCTACTTCGAGCCACTCATGACCTGGCTGACCAAGGAGAATGAGAAGAACGGGGATGTCCTGGGCTGGGCCGAGTATGACTGGACCCCGTATGCAGGTACGTGGCGCCAGGGCAGGGATGGGGCACGAAGGGGACATGGAGCTGGTGGCTCTGCCTGGCCCAGAGCTCCTTCCTCACTCCAAAACCACAGCTCGTGTCAATGGTTCCCCTTGATTTCTTGGGCAGTTGAGAGGCCAAATGGACAAGACATGCTGGGACCTTGCAGAGCCCAGCAAAGGGGCAGAAGGGGCTGCTCCCCCAATGCACCTTGATGCAGAACCACCAGCTGAAACCCTCTCCCTCTTTTCTTGATCTTTTTTTTCCAGCTACTCAGGGACAAGGCAGCTCCGACCAAGCCGATTTCCTGGGCATGTCCCTGGGCAGAAGCCAGGCCACAGCAGGCGGCTGGGTCCTGCTTGCCCTGGCCCTCATCTTCGTGATCACCACCATCATCTTGGCGGTCAAGCTGGTCTTAGGCAGGAGAAGGGCCTTCAAGACCAGCTCAGAAATGGAACTGAAATAAGGGGGCTCCCCGGGGAGCAGCACGCACGGCGTGCAAGCACCAGCACTCAGGTAGCCTGGCAGGGATGCCCCACGCCAGGGCCCGGGCACACGCAGGATCCAGCCCGGTGAACAACTCCCTCCAATCAGGTCGGACACTTCTTTCACTATGCAAGAGCCAGAGCAGTAAACACCTATTTATTTGTCAACGCCTGCATTGTGGGAAGAGAAGCAGCAGCCACCACGTCGTTGCCGGCCGCGCCGCGTCCCAGACGGGGAGGGACAGGGTCTCTCCAGCACCACCAGCCGTTCCCGTAGCTCTGCGGCAGGGCAAGCCGAGCCCAGGGGGCTTTGACTGTGCAGAGGGCAGACGGGGGAGACCCGCTGTGTGCTAGCCCCGCTTTGCCCGCTAGCCCCGCTTTGCCCGCTGCCGGGCTGGCTGCTTGCATGGGTGAAAAATAAAACCGTCTTGTTAACCCCAGAGCGGCGGCTCTGCTCCTGTTTGCGGGTGCAGAAGGGGCCTGGGAGCTCCCAGGGGCAGGAAAGCTGCTGGTCCAGCCCTGTCCAAGCGCAAATCCCAGGACACCAGCCTGGCTTTGGGGCAAACACCACGTGCAGCCCCCTCACCCTGCGGCATTCCCATCCTCCAGGCAACTCTCGGGTGTTTCCCACGAGCACGTTGCTAAGCAAAGGGATAAATCAGGGCAATCAATCCCCGCTAGAGGCCTGGATCTCCAGACAAGTCCAGGTCCAATATGATCAAAGGGTTGAGGGCCAAAGAAGGGTTCCTCAAGCCTCTCCCCAGAGCTCAGCCCAGGGAGGCCCAGCAGGGCCTGGGCTTCACCATGCCCACAGCCACGGCCGTTTATGTAAGAGGAAGGGGGGCTCCAAGCTCCACAATCGCCTCCTGCCCTTGATTATCTGGGGATCAGCTGGGCTCCAGGCTTGCTTTTTTCCCCCCCGCCCCACTCTGTCTTCTGCTTCTGTAAATAAAACTTCGTATTTGTTCTGCAGTGATTAGGTGCAAAAAACTAATCCCAGCCCGGGGATTATTGCAGCCTTCAAAAGCCAAGCTCAGAAGCAGTCCTGGCTAGCAGGGGAAATGAAAGATCACGGGGCGAGAGCCCCCCTGTCCCCCTCCAAGGTGACATCCTCTGCCTGCAGCCAGGTGCTAGGGAGGCCCGGGAGGGCGCCTGGCATTTGGGTGCCGCCGGCGCAGAGCAGAGGGCTGGTGCCCTCCTGCGCTCGATGGTGTTTGCTCCGCGTCCCCGCGCCGCGGGGCGAGGTGGCAGCGCCGCCGCCGTGCCAGGTGCTGGCGCTCGGGCTGCCGAGCGGAGCAGCCGCACGAGGGGCGCCCGGCAGAGCCCAGCAGGGACGGGGCTGCACCTGGGAGCCCCTGCTCAGCCTCCCAGCCGCCAACGGAGACCCCACCCCGCCGGAGACGTTTCGGAAGCCCAACAAGGATGGGAAACCAGGCAGCTATGGGGAGAGCTCCATGGATCTGGCAGCTCTTCCTCTGCTATTTAGGGCTCCTTTCAGCCACTTTGCACAGAGGATGGCGGGCCTGCAAGATCACAAAGTTCCTACAAAATGCGCTCTCCGTGTAGACGAAGGATCCAAGCTATGGGCACCCTCACCGGGGGTGTGCAAGCTGAGCTCTAATTAGACATCAGAGAAGCCACACCTGCCCTGGAAGGGAACACTGCTCCACGGGTGGGTGAGGGGTGCGCAGAGCTGTCACTCAGGCCCTGCTCCATTGAAGATCTGCAAAAAATGTCCAAGTTTTGGCCAGGAAGGCGACAGTCCCAGCGAGGGAGACGAGGCTGGGGAAGGGGCACGTGTCCCCGGGGGGCGGTGGGTGCCGCTCGGAGCCCCCCGGGGCCCCCACCGGCGGCGGCGGCTGCAGGCGCCCGGGGCCAGGGCTATTCTTAGCCGGCCGGGGGCCGGGCGGCGCGGGGGCCGCGTTCCTCGCATTCCCGTGCCCCACGGGGACAAGGAGCGCCTGGAAAAATGCAGCCGGCAGCTTGGCAGCGCCAGGCGCCCAGGGGCCGCCCGGGGAGGGACGCTCCTCAAGCCCGCCCCTCTAAAGACTCTCCCTCAGCCCCACGGCTCAGCTACGGGCCCCTATACAGGGTAGGGTGGCTGCAGCCCAGGGGACCCCCAGCTGTTGTCCCCTCTGCCCGTCACGGAGCAGGGATGTGCCGCCTCACCCAGCACAGTCCTGGCGAAAGGGACCCCCCTTTCCCAATGTGGGAATCCCAAGCCCATTCCAGCCCCATCAGATGGGACCCAGTCTCATCAGAGATACATCCCATGGGACACTGGGGTAGGTCCCAGCCAGACCCCGGCTCTCGCTCCTGCTCCCCAGGGGTGTCCCAGGGAGGTCCCCAGCAGCAGGACCTTGGACAGGCTCAAGGGCAGTTGGGGCTGCCCCTTCACCCCCAGGCCGCACTCTGCCCCTGTCCCCATGCACCAGCACTGGAGGGGACACTCAGGGCCACTTGGATGGAGAGAACAGTCCCAACCCCCTCGAGCTCCCTCTCCAGCTGATGCTTTGTCTCCTCCAAGGCCTTGATAGGCAGCAAGGAGAAAATTGCTGCAGGTTGAAAAGCAATTCAGCTCAGAGCGCTTGGCGGAGGAGCGCAGTGCCAGGCCCTTGGCGGGCGCCTCTCCGCGCTCTGCTGTGCCGGGGACGCTTCTCTGCCAAGGAGAGGAGCTGCCAGAGCCCTGTCCCCACCGCCGCGCGGGCCCCGTGCTGCCCTTCGTCCCCGCGGCAGCGCCTGCAGTGATCGCAGCCTGCGCAGCCCCTGCGCCCGGGGGCTGCGGGGACCCCGGCCCGCACGGGGCCCGGCTGCTCCCTGCCACGACGTGCGGGATGGGGGATGCTCCGCTCGGCACCGCAGCGGCCGGCGCTGCCCAGTGCGTGCTCGGCTGCTCCCCTCCAACCTCTCCATCGTCATCACCTGCTTGGATGTCTCCAGTGGGAACTGGGCCCCTCTGACACGCTGGGGATGATGCCAAGAGTCTCTGCCCTGTCCCAGTGCTACCTCGCTGGCCAGGGAGCTGGCATCCCCCGGGATGGCCTCATCTCCTTCTCCCCAAATACAGATCCCACTGCTGTGGATGGCTCAGCTGTGGCACCAGGTGCTGCTCCAGTGACAGCCCCAAGGCCCAGATCCAGCTCCTGGCCAGGGTGCCCCAGCCATCGGGGTGGCATCCACAGGGGGAAATGATGCCCCTGCTCAGCATTGCCCAGAGCACAGGCTCACCATGGTTAGGTTTAGCTGCGCATTTAACCTTTGGGGATGCTCTTATGCCAACAGCACAGTGGGATTTGGGGCAGTGGGCATAGATGAGACCTCCCCCTTGTAAAACCCACCTACACGTACGCCCTGTTCCCATGTTCCCACTCCTGGAAGAAGAAGCAGGATGCCTAGGGCCAAGTGCAGGAGGTGGCTGGGCAGGACATCCCCCCTGCTCCTGCGGCAAGAGGTCCCTTCACCCCTGCGTCACACTGGGGGACAACTGGGCACAGGGAGCTTTGGGGACTGCCAGCCCCGCCGCTCTCCTGCCCAAGCGTCGCCCTCCAGCTGCCTTTGCAGTTTGGGTCTAATTGCAGCAATGTGCAGAGACGCCAGCCCCGCGTTTGCAAACATTTCCCTGGGCAGCGGCAGCGCGGAGCGGGCACGCGGGGGTGCGAGTGGGAGTCTCCGCATGCCCGGAGCCCCAGCCAGCCCAAACCCGGAGCCCCTTTCCCAGCATCGGGGCTCTCCTCTGCTCCCAGGTCCTGCAGGCTCCACCGCCGGGCGCTCCGGGCTCTCCAGCCCCCACCTGCTGCAGCCCCCGGGTTATAACTTCCAGCAAAGTGCAAATATTTTCCTTCCTGCTGTTATTATTTGGAATCCCTTGGCTCCTGCCAACCAAATATGTCTCTGATTGCACTCAGGCTGGGCGCTTGCAGGTGGCTTTTTATGAATTTATGGTGCAGGGACAGGGTGAGGGGGGAGCAGGGAGGTGGAGGGGGAGGGCGCCTGAGTCTCCTTTCCCTAGGAATTGGGTGTTTTCCCATGGTTTAAGCATCAGAAAGGCTCTCTGAGGAGGAGGAGAGTTGCAGGAGGGAAGGGAGCAGAGGGAGGCGAGGATTACCGAGCAGTTGAATTAGAGGGAGCCCTTCAGCTGCCTCGAACAGCAGGAGAATTTGCCCAGAGACCCCAATTCTCCCTATTTGGGATAAAATGTAAGCACGGGATTAACTGCAAGCATATGCTTAAGTCCGGGAGAAGCTTGGGGAATTGAAAGGAGCCCGGAGGGAGGACACAGCGAGGACAAGTTGGGGGCAGTGGGAGAGCCCGGAGGGAACTGGAGGGGAGGAGGTTGGGCAAGAGAGGCTCCTCCATCAGCTGGGCATTGGGATGAGCCCCACGGGATGGAAAAGGGGCAGGTGAAAGAGCCTCGCCACCAAGCCCAGGGCAGGACAAGCCTTCACGGCTGCTTGCTCTGTAGCCCTGGGCCTGGCCATGGGGACAGAGAGGTCTCTGAGGTCCCCTGCCCATAGCAGGGACCCGAAGTCCTCTGGGGACAGCTCTGGAGCTGGCACGTGCCTGTGTCATCAGCCACGTCCTTGTCCACGTGATGCGGCCGTGAACATCCAGCTCTGATTTATGGGATGAGAGGAGGGCAGGAGGCCAACCTCAAATTCTGGCTGCCTGGTGATTAATAATCATAATTATCATTATATTAGCCGCAATAATAAGAGTTTGCTTTCCCTTGCAGAGCTGGCCACCCAGGAACGTCGGAGCACTTTTACAAGGCTGAGTGACCAGCATCCCTGTTTTCTACTGAGGAAACTGCGGCACGGAGCTGTCTCCCTCGAGTCACCTGGTAGATCAACAAGAAAACCGAGAAGGCAGGAGCCTGGACGCCGTGTCCCGCTCCCTCCCCCACACTATTAAGCTGCATCTGTGTAATATAGAGCACAACATCCTCCACGCCTCGCAGTAAATCACGGCAGAGGCAGCAGGCAAAGTGGAGGGGGGAGATAATGGGTTTTTCACCCTCTCAAACAATGGAACAAGTTTTTCTCCGCTGGGGAAGGTTGAGATCCACAAGCAGCTGAGATAAAAGCAGCGGCAGGGCTCTGAGACGGCCTTTCTGAGCACTCCCCTTTGCCCATCCACTTGCTCTGCTGCTCCAGCGAGAGGAAGGAGCTCGGGTGGGTGCTGGTGGTGCCCCTCCATAGGTGCCCCTATGGAGAATTCCTAGGGTACACCGGAATATTAATTGAAAATCCCAGCAAAACACTCCTGCTGATGATAATGGACCGTAATCCTCTTAGACCAATTTCATGCCTGAAAAATCGTGCATGACAAAACAATAATAAAAAGCCCCTCGGTGGACACTGTCCTTAGCACTAGGGACCGGGGATGGGGAGAGGGGTGGCCAGAGGGTCTTCTTCAGGAAAGAGGGATCTTCAGCCTCCTCACAAAAGGGGCACGGAGATGCGGGCTCTGGGTGTGAGGTAGCAGCGAGCATCTGCCCGACAGGACAGTGTCGCAGAGCCCCCGGGACCCCCAGAGCACCCCCAGGATGCTCTGTGCCCAGCAGAGCCCCCAGAACCTCCAGGACCCCATGGAGACTCCCCTCCAAGGACCTTCCGTGCCCCGCTGAGCCCCCGGGACCCTCGGCGTCCCCAGGGTCTCCCGGGACACCCCCCGCCCCGTGCGAGCGGGGGGCAGAGGGACCCGGCCCAGAGCGGCCGCGCCCCCCCCCGCCCCGCCCGGCCCTTCAGCACCGCGGCGAGCGGACAGCGCCCGGCGGAACCCGCCGCCCGCAGCGCCGGTACCGCCGGACCGGTACCGCCGGGCCAGTACCGCCGGGCCGGTACCGCCGGGCCGGTACCACCAATCCGGTACCGCCGGGTTGGTACCGCCGAGCCGGCACCCCAGCCCGGTACCACCAATCCGGTACCCCCCAGGTCCGGCATCCCCAAAAACGGCACCCCCAGCTCGGCATCTCCAGACCCGACACCCCCAGGCCGGCACCCTCTAGTACCAGCACCCTCCATTCACCAGTACCCCCGAGCCTCGGCAGCCCCCAGCACCGACAGCCTCCGTGCCCCCCCCCCCCCCCCCCCCCCGCCCCCCCGCCACCCCACCACCCCCCCACCCCCCCCCCCCCCCCCACCCGCCCCCCCCCCC